>MU128008.1:8744-19237 GCA_014904975.1 Marasmius fiardii PR-910 | reverse complement strand
GCTCAAAAATGATTTGTATCGGCGGACTGACGAGTGTGTGATTAGGAATGGCGTCGAGATTTCCTGTGGTGTTCTGCGGACTGGTGCCGGTAAGTCGTGTTTCTTTTGATTACAGGTATTTGCTGAAATGTTCCGTTAGGGACATTTCATTATTTGGTTATAATATCTCTTCTATACCTTTATTAATTTTCTGCGGAGGTATGTTTCATCAACGGAGCACTACTGACCCTTGTTGACATCTTTGTTCCAGAGCTGATCCCAATGGCACATATTCAATTTGATGCCGGACTGCCAAAAGTGTTGGAGGAGGAGTATCTTAGTGCACTGAGTGTGAGTGACCTGTGTTTGGTAGAGAGTTTGACTTACCAATGGTATAGATGACTTTGGGTTGTTCTGAGGATGAGATATGGATGGATCCTGTGAAAGGAAAATTCTGTCGTGGACCTGCTAGGCCTGCATCCACGAGTTGGCCTATTCATAGCCATTTCACACCTCCTCCTGCAGACGTGGAATTTCTCAAAGAAGGTGTCTTTGTCTGCTATTTGGCCAGCATAAAAGAGGATCGTCACCTTCTTTCCATGCTTTACATGAGCTGTCGTTCTGAGCATGCCAAGACTTTTGAATCAAATCATCCCCAAGTCATTTCAAGTTTATATAATTCAATCATTGCTTGGCAGAATAATAATGTAGAGTGGAAAGGGTATGAAGGTTTCAACGAGAGGGAAGTGACATGTGGACTAACCAGGTAAATATCCAAAAGTCCAGTTTACCCTTCAATCTATTGATTCCACTTGAAAGGTTTCACCTTGAAGATGATCAGTGTCATTATCATCTTTGAGGCAAAACCTTTCGAGTGGAACAATAGATTGGAGGGTAAATTGGATTTTTGGATATTTACCTGGTTTAAAAGTGTGTTCTATGCAGGCAGGATACTCATGGCTTTCCCAAGCTTTGAGTGTTTTTCATGCTCATGACATTCAGCTCGATGAAGACCTTTCTCAATACAGTGAGTGACTTTTTGAGTGTTGATCAATTTCAGACTAATGGTCATCAGCACTCGTTTACCCTTGCTTTAGGCTCCATGGAACACTTGAAAGATCTAAATCCAAACAACAATGGCACCAACTATGTGATCTGATTTACTTTTTCCTCAAGAATTGTTTTTCACCCCAATAGACGCTTCTATTTCAGGTCCCATGACCCAACTGGGCGAAATCCTCTCTCGCGGTCCATGTGCAAGTACCTCGGCCTTCCCTTCAAGCTCTCCCTTTGGGTGATTTACAAGCAGTGCACATGGCCTACCGAAGTCTACAAAACCCTCCATGATTACCAAATTGCGAGTGGATTTGACCCTTGAACCATGGACTTTGCATGATCTATGGGGTATCAGCCCTGGGAAGTTGTACCTCTTGAGACCCAATTTCAAGAACTCGACAAAGGTAGCTTCTCATTTTTTGGTCTGTTTGAACTGCTTCTGACAATCTCTGCTTTTTATTTTATGTGGATAGACTCGGATGATGATTCCTACTCACCCAATATATTATTTGATGGAAATCAAGGTAAGGTTTTGACCAAAGGTAGCTTCTCATTTTTTGGTCTGTTTGAACTGCTTCTGACAATCTCTGCTTTTTATTTTATGTGGATAGACTCAGATGACAATTCCTACTCACTTGACATATTATTTGATGGAAATCAAGGTAAAGTTTTGACATGTTGCATCTCGACGGAGCGTTAGCAAGTTGTTTATGACAGGACTCTCGGAATCCACTCCACACTCACAGCCTCCACATTCTCTCAACACCGTACTCATTGGGAAATCATTAGGAACATGTCAAGGTGAGGGATACCTTTCAGAATGCTCTCTGAATCTTAAATTCCTCCGGCAGTCATGAAACCTGTGCGGCTTCCCAGCATGTTAGCCCCGCACTACACTCGCATGCTTGCCTCTGCAGATCAATGTGGTGAAGCGCTGGTAGCAAACACACAGAGACTGGAGCAGAGGCTCGACAGTCAACAACTAGTCCCAAGACAAAGACAATCGATATAAGCCCGGTATTCTACAGAGTACAAATACACACCTAGTCCCAAGACAAAGAGGTCAAGATGGGGGACTAGGTGACGAGTCATCCTATATATACTACTCGGCATGTGACCTATGATGTCGTGACCTGGTATCATGTGGAAACTGATAGAACGTAGCGGAAACCAACAGAACATAGTGGAATAAAGATAAAGTAAGGTCTAAAGATGAAACAAGAATGATGTATCGTAGTAGAAGGAAAAGAGACTGTAAGGGGTAAAAGTAAAATAGTATGCACTTCGTGACATTACCCTCCTTCAGACCATCGTCCTCGATGGCTATTGCTTCGACTTTTTCTTTTTCTTCTTCTTCACTGGTACGTCTGACTCCCCTACTGCATCTGGATGCTCTGCATGGAACTCCTCCACCAGTTCCTGAGCGTTCTTCACGTTTTCTGCTGGCTCCCAGGAGATGTGTCCTTCATCCCAGCCTTCCCACTTTACCTCATACTGTAACTTTCCTCAGTGAATTCTGCTATTGAGAATTTTCTCCACATCGTACTCCCCTACTGCTCCATCCTCCTCTAGCTCTATTGGTCCAGGTTGTGATGGTCATTCACCGTTGATTTCATTGCCTCGCCAGGGGGAGAGTTTGTCGATATGGAAGACTGGATGGATTTGGTGTCGTCCCCAAGAGAGTTTCAACCGATAGTCTAGATCTCCTACACGTTCTAATACCTCGAACGGGCCCAGCTGTTGATCTGAGAGTTTGCAACTTGGTGTCTTCAGATCGATATCCTTGGCGTCCAACCATACATAGTCTCCAACCTTGAACATATGAGCTTCCTTCTTCCCCTTCTCATACACCACCTTTTGTTCCTTCTTCACTGTTTCCAGTGCTGCCTGCGCGTCCTTCCGCAACTCCTTCAACACCTCAATCCGTTCATCTATGTCCTTTCGTCCTGTACGCTGTCCCACCGGGATGTTGAATAGGGGCTGGTATCCGTATACTGCCTCAAATGGGGAGAGGTTGTGTGCAGAGTGAGTTTTGGAGTTGATGACGAACTCTGCCATTGGAAGGTGTTTCGCCCAGTCCATCTGTCTCCTCCCCACATATAGCCAGAGGTATTTCTCGACTTCTTGGTTGGCCCGCTCCGTCTGTCCATTTGCCTGTGGGTGATATCCAGATGTCAGATCGCTCTTGATACCCAACCGCTTCAGAAGCTTCCTCATAACCATCGCTGCAAACTGGGGCCCACGATCTGACACAAAGCGTAAGGGTAATCCGTGAAGTCGGAAGATCTCTCGATAGTAGAGGTCTGCTACCTCTTCCGCAGTAATGCTGGTCATGCAGGGGATAGCATGAATTTGCTTGCTGAATAAGTCCGTGCAAACCAAGATGGCGTCATACCCATCTGACTTCGGCAACTGCATGATCAGATCTACTCCTACCTCCTCCCAGATCCCTGTTGGCACGTCCAGTGGATGAGTTACCGCCTGTGGATGTCGCTGTAACTTCTTCCGTGCACAGATGTCACACCCCTCCACATACTTCTCTGTGAACGACCATATTGTTGGCCACCAGAAGTGAGATGTCACTAAATCATAAGTCGCGTGAAGTCCTGGGTGTCCTGCCGATGGGGAGTCATGACATTGTCGAAGCATGTCTTGTCGCAATTCCTTGTCTGGAGGTACGTAAACTCTGCCGTGGTGATACACCAAACCGTTGTCCTCCTCCCATTCTGGTAATCCATTTGCTAGCCTTTTCAGGCCTCCCTCCTTCAGCTTCTTCAATCCTTCCAGTACTTCAGCTTCTTTCTCTGACATTCGACGAATCCGTCCTTCCAGAGGGTTGACCAGAGTGGAGGCAGCTATCTTGTGAAAGTGATCGGGTGACAGCACAATCTGTTGTCGATTGTCCTCGTGATCTTGGATGCGGTGATGTGACATCCGTGATAGTGCGTCGGCCTGAGCGTTGCTTTTCCCTGCACGATGTATCAGCCGGAAATTGAACCTGGATAGATAGAGGGACCAGCGAGCTTGGCGTTGTGTGAGGTCCTGTGCAGTTCGCCAGTATTCCAAGTTACTATGATCTGAAACAATCTCAAACTCATCATGGAGACCCTCCAAGAAGTAGCGCCAGTCCTTCAGGGCCTCTATGATTGCCAACATCTCCCTATCGTAGATCTGGTAGTTCCTTTCTGCCGGTTGCATTGAAGCTGAGCGATATGCTACCGGGTGCCATGTACCGTCTTCCTGTTGTTGCATGAGGGCTCCCCCTGTAGCATAGCCAGAGGCATCCACCTCCATCTGGGTTGGTTTATCTGGATCCCATAGGGCGAGAATAGGTGCGGAAACGAATGCTGTCCGTAGTTCCTCGAATGCTGCCTGTTGTTGTGTTCCCCAATCAAACCGGACGTCCTTGCATGTTAAGTCATTGAGTGGGCATGCAATCTTTGAGAAGTCCCTGATGAAGTGTCTGTAGAAGTTGGCAAATCCTAAGAATCCCCGGACGTCGCGTACTGATTTTGGTGTTGCCCAATCTCGTACTGCGGTTACCTTCACTGGGTCCATACATACTCTCCCCTTGCTTATCAGCAATCCCAGGTATTCCACTTCCGTCTTCTTGAACTCGCATTTCTCAGGTCGGAGGTACAAGTCATTCTGCTGGAGCCGTTTAAGGACTTCTTTAACCATGTGACGGTGTTCTGATAAGTCCGAACTGAAAATCAGGATGTCGTCCAGGTATACCGCTACCTTTCCTGCTGCAATAAGATCAGCAAAGATGAGGTTCATCAGGGATTGGAATGTGGCCGGGGAGTTGGTGAGACTGAAGAACATGACTGTTGGCTCGAACAGCCCTCGGTTTGTTGCAAACCCTGCCTTCCATTCATCTCCCTCCTTAATCCGTACATTGTTGTAGCCCCACCTTATGTCGAACTTGGTGAAGTATTTTGTGGTGCGGAGTCAGTTGATGATGTCTGATACTAGTGGGAGTGGTGTCCGGTTTTTGACCGTAAACTTGTTGAGCCGTCGATAATCCTGTACGAACCGTAGCTTTCCATCTTTCTTCTTTATGAAGAATACTGGAGATGCCATGGGTGACTTGGAAGGTCGGATGTACCCTTTCCGTAGGTTCTCCTCGATAAATTGGTTGAGTTCTTCCTGTTCTACCGGGGACATGGGATAAATTTTCGTACAAAGTGATTCTGGAGCCCCAGGAGTGAACTCGATAGCGTGATCCCATGGCTTGTATGCTGGCAACCGTTCTGATTCCTGTTCTGAAAAGACCTTGCTGTACTCCTGATAATGCTCAGGGACCATCTCCTCAAACGTCTTCTTCGGCTTGAGTTTCTGTGCCGCTTCTGTGAGTTGTTGGGAGTAAGTGTATTTTGCCACGATCCAGACCTGTTCCTTCACATCCTTAGTAATTCCCTGCCTCAACCAGGTCTGACGAAGTGCTCAGTTGGCCTTGAGAACACAGAGTTGTGGCTGTTTCTCCTCTTCTCCCAGTACTGTCTCCTGTCCTTTATGTCCCTCGTCCTGGTGAAGGGTTTCCTTTACCGTGTCGTCTTGAGTATCCTCTAGTGTCCCTTCACCAAGCGTCGTCCCACCAATTGCTTCTGCTTCTCTATCTGGTACATCCTCTGTCGTTACTCTGTGGGTCCTAATTGACAGCAATCCTCTCGACCAGTCTACGTCTGGATTCAGCTGCCTCAGCCAGGGTAGCCCCAATATTACGTCCTCCTTGCCTAGATCCGTGATCAGAAAATCCACCCAGTGTTTGTGTCCATCTATCGTTATCGCCAGCTGCGCAAACTCTTGTATACTGCCAGCCTGGTTAAGGGTACCGTCGATGTTGAACACCTGTATTGGCTTCTTTAACTGAAGTTTCCGTAAATTTTTCTCTTCTGCGAATCTCCTGCTCATGAACAAACCTGTTGCTCCACTATCCACCATAGCCACTGCTGTCGTTTGTAATCTCCCATTCTCGATCTTCATGCATACTTGGAAATGTGATGAAGTAGGTGTACATTCACAAGTTGTGTTTATGGTACATGAGGATACAGAATCATAGTTCGAAGATGGGCATACTACATTTGACTTCCAGGACGCTCTCGTTGCGGCTGAGATGGGCGTCCTTCCTAAAAACCCTGCGGCTTGTTGACGACGGAGCTGAGACCGGCCAGAAGGCTATTGAGCTGAGCAATCTGGGCAGTGAGCTGTCCCTGACCATCTAGAGTTACAGCCGAGCTGCTGGGCACCGGGGATGAGGTAGATGCGGCAGTGACCACGGGGTCGTTCAGAGAATGATGGCTCCCCCCTTCCTCATCAAAGAGTGAGAAATTCTCCTCCATGCTCGTCACTGCGATCCGTTGACGACCTCTTCCAGCTAGACCTCCCCCCCTTTCCTTCCCCATAAACTTGTCCTGGCAGACTTGTTCCAAATGACCCGCCCTCTTGCAGTCCTTCTTGAGGTGCAGGCCACCGCAGCCAAAACACCTGTTCCTCATTCGTCTCAAAAACTCCTCCCTCATGCCTGTCCTCTGGGTCGAAGTTGAGGTGGCGTCAACATCCATAGCATTTGGATCCCTTCCTCCTCCACTGCCAGACTGTGCTCGAGCACCTCCTCTTCCAATGTTCAAGGCTGGGTTGTTGATACTGATGTCCAGCTTGTTTACCCTAGCAATGAGTTTGCTGAGGTCTCTCGGCTCAGTCATGGCAACAGCTGCTGCTAATCCTACCAACTTCCGCATCTCCAACGTAAGTCCCTCTACAAAATATTGACGTTGGTCGTAGTCCGAGAGCTTGGTGAGACTGGCCAACTCTGTGAACGCCTGGGCATAGTCGGAGACGGACTCATTCCGTCCTTGCTTCAATACCCTGAGGTCGGCCAATGCCTGCTTCTCCTCGTTGATAGAGGAAAAGTGGCCCCTGAAAGCGGTGGTGAAATCGGCCCACCTGCCATTGAAAATTGGGTTGACGTTGGTGGTGTCATTCGACTTGGTCAGGAACTGGTTTGCCCAGTCACCGGCCTTGGAAGTCATCAGGTTGAGGGCCGCTCGGATCTTTTTCGGATCATTGTTGACCAAGTCGGACTGCTCCCTGGCCCAGTTGTCAAACTGATTGAGCCACCGTCTAGCATTGTGGCCTTTCTCTCCCTTGAATGCCTCGGGTTTGCTGATAACGTCTTTTGAGCGGGTTGTCTGCGTTAGCAAGGTGTTGGTGACGGTGTTTAAGCCCTCCAAAAGGTGGGCAAGTTGTTCGTTGTTCATAATTGGGGGTGGAGTGGGCAGTTGTGATACTGGAGCTGGGGTTCTGGGGGTGGTAACGGGGTTTGGTATGGAGAAGGCGGTCCTGGAACTGATGACAGGAACGGATGGGGGTACGGAGGGTTCACGAGGTACTGGTAGTGGTGCCGGTGCAGGAGAAGCTGTGGGGGAAGTACGTAATGTGGGTCTGGAGTGTCGACCTACACGGGACCTGGGCCTAGAGTGTCCGGGGGTTCTGGGTAGACTGGGGTTAACTGGGGGAACTGGAAGTGGGGTCGATGGTAGCGGTGGGAGTACTGGGATAAAATGGCCAAATTCGAGGATACTACCATCGTTGTCGTATAAGTTTTGCGGTTTGGAGATAGAGTTTGCGAGTGCGTTAGGACATGGGTTTTGGTCGCAGCTGTCCCACTCTCCGTTGGTGCCTAGGTATACGTGCTCGTTATCAGTGACGTTGTATGCGTGTGGTAATGTGGTACAGTCAATTTTCTCCTCTTTGGATTCGGGTCTCGATGCGCTAAATGTCGGAGACGTGACAGAACGGTATGGCCTGCAGAGACAGCCTTATCGGAAGGGTGCCCATGCAGTAAACAATCTTGACCTAATGTGGTGAAGTGCCGGTAGCAAACACACAGAGACTGGAGCAGAGGCTCGACAGTCAACAACTAGTCCCAAGACAAAGACAATCAATATAAGCCTGGTATTCTACAGAGTACAAATATGCACCTAGTCCCAAGACAAAGAGGTCAAGATGGGGGACTAGATGACGATGTCACAAAGTGTGTACTATTTTCATCTATCTTCATATGATCTCTTTTCCTTTCACTACGATACACAACCATCCCCGTTTCATCTCCTGATTCTATCTTTATTCCACTGCTTTCCGCTACTTTCCATGACGTTCTACCAGTTTCCGCATGACACCAGGTCACGACATCATAGGTCACATGCCAGGTAGTATATATAGGACGACTCATCACCTAGTCCCCCATCTTGACCTCTTTGTCATTGGGACTAGGTGCGTATTTGTACTCTGTAGGATACTGAGCTGTATTGATCATCTTTGTCATTGGGACTAGTTATCGACTGTCGAGCCTCTGCTCCAGTCTCTGTGTGTTTGCTACCGGCGCTTCACCACAGACGAGTCATCCTATATATACTACTCAGCATGTGACCTATGATGTTGTTGAAATGTGCTAAGAAGGGTATTAGTGAAGGTACTACAACTAAGGTTGTAGTCTCCAAACAACACTCCTAGTTCAATGTTGATCGAAGGTTCCGTACTTAGCCAAAGAGGAGGAGGATGTGGAGTCAAAGTGCAAATGAACTTCAACTTAAATTCGACTCAGGAATGCTTGTCAGAAGCTTCCAAGCCCAAGATGGACAAAGGTAAAGGGAAGAGAAAGGGGTTTGGTAGCTTAGTAGCGGTGAGGTGGGATAGGTTTCAGATCAGAAAGCAACTTCAGGAGGCAACTCGTTCCAGTGAACTCGGACCCTCCTTAGGTTAACTCAGCAGTGTAAACAGACAGTTCAGCAGCAGACAGACAAAGACTCCAGTGAGCCAACAGTTCAGATCAGACAGTAAACAGTTCAGTGAACAGTGAGATTCGATTTCTAGTCTAAAACCAACAACTTCTAAGTGCTTGTTAAGTTCTATTGTCTCTCTCTAGAAGCTAATCCTGAAGATAGTCAACAACTTTCGCAGTGTGACTTATGCTTCCTGAGGGTTTGCCTTTTGCTCTAGCGTTAGGACGAATCCCCAGTGATTGCCTGAGGATCCTTCAGGAAACCTGCAGGCTATATATACCTTTCAACTACATAATTTTAATATAAACTCAGATTTGTCCTTTTATCCTATTTACCTACGTAGTTTATCTTGCATATTGCCTTATAAGTATATTATTGAGAGAGTTTTGACATTAATCTTTGCTATTTTACCTGGAGAGGACATTTTATGTGGGTCCCAAATATCCTTCCGAGGTATGTAAGCAGGTGGGATAACCGGGTAATCACTAAGCACATATGTGCCCATGTGGACCCATGGTTGTCCCGTTGTTTCACATCTGATCAGGGTCCTCATGATGACATGTGGGTCCCTTCAGGGTTCATCGTTTCTCAATACTCTTTCCTTCTCCAACTGCCTCCTGAGCCTATATTAGGTTCCTCTAGAATACCCTCCGAAGGGTAATCTAGATAGCAGTTGACAGAGGGTATTAATATACTCTCTTCCTATACTCTCGTATCATCATCCTAGGTGGACCCATGTGGGTCCAGAATCGGGGTCGCACAGCAGTGTGTTACCTGAGTCAGCATCTGGAACCTCGGGCACCAATGTCCGTTCCCTCGGACTCCGTTCGGGCTGCTCTTTCGTATATCTCCTTTTAGGTTTTGCTCCTTCTTAGGACTCTTCCCAAGAAGTGTCCTTAGGTCAATCTCTCTTTTTCTCTAAACAGGCTACTGAGAGCCGTCCTTAGGTAGGTCATAGATTAGGAATATCTCCAAGTAATCCTTAGTCCTCATTGGAAGGTTTCCTCCAGAGGGCCTTCCTGCCTATCGTCCTTACGACTATGTGTAAGCCTGTGGGTCCCAATTCGCTGACCCTGACAACCACCTTCCATGGATAAGGTCCGTTAGGGTAGGTTGCCATGTGTTTCAACAGCTTTCGGATCCTTCCTAATCCGTCCCACTCAGAAGGAACCACGTTGGGAGGCCCCTTTGTTACGTATAATCAACTGGTCTAACCTTTGGAAGTACCTCGCCAAGGTCATCCCACTGGACACTACGTTTATCTTTATGCACCATCTTCACCAGGTGCCTTCCTAGGACCTTACTATCTCTTTCTAATATTTGGATTCTATATCCTCAGTGCCTTCTCCAATAGATGTAACTTGTACTCTTCTAGTGTGATATCTCTTGGCTCAAACTCTGTGTCTCTAGCCAACTTCGTTAAGTCAAACTTCTGCCTCCAAAGGTGCCTCAGGAGGTACTTGTCACCGTGGGGATGGGTCTAGTCAGGCATCATCAAGGTCCCTGGATGGGACTTCTAAAGGTGTTTCTGGAGTGGCAGTACTTAGTTATTCTTGCCAATTACTCCTGACCTTGGCACCTATTATTCTCTACAGGTTTCGAGATGGTTCATGAGGCACTAAAACGTCTAAGATGGGGTAAGGGTGAAGTGTGTGATATATAAGTCCTAGCGCC
>MU128007.1:35093-52074 GCA_014904975.1 Marasmius fiardii PR-910 | reverse complement strand
TTGGAGAGCCACCCGATCAGTCCATTTAGTGGCTGCACCACTAGATGCCACCTCAGGTGGGTAATAGACTGGTTCGGAGGCCTTTGGTGGTGCCTTGACCTCGGCAATGCCAGCATCAGTTTTTGGATAGACAATTTCCTCGTCTGGTACATTCACTACCGTCGCTGCACGCAGTGATCTCGGCTGTGGATTGTTCACATGTTCATTACGTCTGGCCGACGTAGTCGAGAGATGATGAACCTGTGTTAAGGGATTCGGTGTGGATGTTTTTACATCTGGAATTGATGAAGCAGATGATTCCTCGGGAATCATCTGTACTTTAGATGTTGAATGACCTGGTTGTACTGTATTTACAGCAACAGGTTGTTGATAATAAAATGAAGGCCCGTTACTCTCAGGAGAATCCCCGACAATACCTTTGTAATTTTCTCGATATTTTTGGATTTGTGTGGCGCGATCTACAGCTTCCGCATGCTTCCTTTGAATCTGATCCTCAATTAGTTGAGCGGTAGGTTCAATATTCACATGTGATTTTTGCTCTACTGCTGATGATTTAGGCTCAGTATTGGTTGTGGACAGCGATTCCGAGAGTGCCGTTGCAAGGGACGATATAATTTCAAATCTCTTATCACTCTCGCGGCGTGCGTCTGTGAGGTCTAGCGAGAATTTGGTTCCGATATTTCGGAACTCATCTCTAGTTGCCCTTTGTAATTCGTGTACTAACCTCTTGAAATCCTTCACTGAGGCTTTATAGTCTTGAATTGTTGAAACATCTGATTCCAACTTGAGTGGAATCTGGGAATGTTGAGGATGGGGTGTAAATTCAGCAGTCGATAGAGTTGATCTATCACATCCCCAGTCTACCGTTTGCGTTAGGTTGACTTTGGGATTTTCGGCGGTAGCACCTGGGTCTGGAATTCCGGCGCTCGTCGTGAATTTCATATTTTTCTGTCCCTCAACTGATGGGATTTTTGTGAATTGAAATTCGTGAGGCATCGGTAGCCGAACGGGCTCCGGTGCGAATATCGGATCTTTCCCTTTGCCCTTGGCATCGGGAATTGGGGGTCCAGGGCGAAGAGGAGACGAATTTTCCCTCTCGCCCGTTGGTACTCTCATAGGGTATGGGGAATGAATTCTCCCCCCTTGTTCAGCTCTCAATAGAGCTGATCCTTGGTTTGGTTTGGTATCATGGTACTCAGTTGAGTGGCTTCTAGCCGACTGAATTGTAGACATGATTTTATTTGTAGTTAATTAGATTCTATTCAAAATTTGGCTGAACTGTAACAAGTGCAGAAACTTGATGTTCAAAAAAGTATAACGCGGTTGTGGGCTAGTGGCCCGGTCTTCTCAGATCACCCGAATGAACACGACAAGGCTTTATAAAGCTGCTATGTTACGGTACAGGTGGTAGAAGAGAAGATGATCTAACTACGAGCGGTGAGGACTTAAATAATATCTGAGTAAGAACCAAACATATACAAATGGTGCCATCTGTGTGATGGCACCATGATGTCGTCAATTTGTTCTAGAGGCGTTACAATCCGGAACAGTCAAACCCGATATCAACGTTTTCAGCCTCCACCTTCTCCGTCGACACCAGTGATTCTGAACATGGTAGAATGCCAAAGCGAGAGCATCACCTCCTAGACGCTGTGACAAGGTCTACCTGTCCGTCTTCTGTGAGTGCCACTTTTGTTTTTGGAAGTCTGATACGCATGCCAATGCATCTATAGGCAAGCAGTGGGCAGGAAGAAAAATAAGTCCTGCCATCGCCTTTTGTAGAATGCAAAAAAAGAACACAAACAAAACAAGAAATCGGAGTTGAATAATTCAGAGGGAAGCGTATCTATAAGAGAAGAGGAACATTTTTGTCGGTGAGGTATCATTGTCTTATTGTGGTCGGGAGGATGCTGAGCTTCAATTCGGTCTTTAGGAAAGAAAATACAACGCTTTTGATCCCCTATCCAGGTTCCTCATTATGTCCTATTCGCGTTGAAGTCTTTGTTACGGTCTCTCTGAAGACTAGAACCGGAAGGAGAGGGGAGCTTTCTACCGAATGCCAATTGTGTGGACAAAGGAGCACTTGGGAATTGGAAAGCTGAAAGAGCGTTGTCGAGAGGAAATAGTAATAGCACAGTGCAGTGGGGCTGGTGCACATAGGTTCACCTCACCATGCGAGGTGCCTTACGGAACTTCGGGAGGGGGGTAAACCTGGTATCAGACCCGATTCATCTCGCTATTCTTGCCCTTCAGGTACTGAAGACAAGGTTTCCACATGCCGGAAGCGGAGTGTAGGCTGGGGTACCTTGGTTTGTTCTTGAAAGGCACGAGGCTATCTGAGTAAAATGTGGGCAAAGTGGAGCAGAGGAATCATGAGTGGGGGCTCGAGGAATTGTAGATGTGAAGATCATGAAGGACGTAGATTTGAATGCGGCAATTTTTGTTGGTACCGAAATGAAGTACGTGGTAATTCACCCCCCCTTCCAATTGGAATTAATCGCCCTATTGTTATTTCTGTGCAGGATTCCGGAAGCTCAAAGATGTTTGGGAAGAGAGACCATTGACTAGAGAACCACTCGTTTTCGAGTCAACGAAGATAATCTGTCAAGTTTCGTAACACATCGTAGGGCGTTAAAACTGGTATCTGTGTCCGGCTTTTCAGTTTACCTGCCCATCGCATCTACTTCTGATTCGTCATCAACACGAGCCTCAACTCGATTCTGCCGCTTCTGACTCCAATTGTCATCACATTGGTGGTCTCAGTATACTGACTAATTTTTCCAGCGAACATACTTGTGGGCCCCATCGGAGCTACTTATCCCCAGACGTCAAATCAACATTGTGCAACTCTCATAATAAGTATTTGAATCGCGCCATTCATTCACGGCCCTATTGTTGATAAGCCATTTCTCTCCCTGTTTCTCCTCCACGACCTTGCGCTCGTGCAGTACTCTGAGAAGTGGAACCCCAAACGTGGTCATCTATCTGTCCCTCCAAAGCATAAGGCACTCATGACCCCAACATCCTTACATGCATGATGAGGAAGATTTGCAGGTTACCATTGTCCAACCTGCATAGTGATACACTTAGAAACTGTGAAGTTGGAGGACTATCCTCATTGTAATTGAAAAACTGCTGTAATCTTGAGGGTAACAAATTCAGCTGATGGTGGTGAGGAGATAAGATGTATGGGACGTCAATTTTTAATGTGGGTATCATGTAGTGCCCCCTCTGTAAGTAGTTACTTGTTGGTTTACCCTCTTTTGCAGTCCCACCCCTAAATGTTGTCTATGGTACTTGAAAGTACTGTACCATACACATCTATTGACATGAACACTTGTATTGGGCTTTGTTGTCAAGCTATTGTATGTCTAAGTCTATTAGAATGGGCTTGTTACTGTTGATTCTGAATTGGGCAGTAAGATACATGACCTGGAGCAGCAGAGCACATTCAATTATGACCATTTTCATGGAATAAAAGGTGAAACTATTGAGCTATGAGTATATACTTCTTATACAATACTCAATCATGTCAGGTTGTGTACAGGACTTTGATTCAGGCAACACACAGCAAAGGAATGAGGGAAAAAATTCAAACAGAAATGAGATTCAATGAGTGACAACAGCTTGTAAAACATCCTATTTAGGGGTATCGACGAGGATTAATGGCAGCGCGATGGACTGCAATCAAATAGTAGAAGGGAGAACTTCGCACTGCCGCTGACCACCATAAGTTGATGACCGGTAAACTGGTGAAGATGAAGGTATTTCAATTATAATGTTCCTGATCCCTGTTTTTCAGTGAGTAGAAGAATAAGTGTCTGAGGGAAAGGAAATCACTTACCTTACAGACAAGGGATCAGGAACATTATGATTGAAATATCTTCATCTTCAGCTCATCCCCTAGGGCCTTAAATAAATAAACTGAAACCATGACAATGTGGTAATATGGATAGAGATGAAGATCCTGTAAATCCTGCATGTGAGCAATAGTCCAAACTCAGAAACGAGAAGACTCACATCTTGTCCTAAAACCACACCATCAACATAAATAAAGAAGGAAAAAAAGAAGCTTGATTGCAGGGAGGCAAGTCGTGTATGTCCTCTTCAGTCAATCAAAAGATGAGAGAGTTGCATAGAGTTGAGTTTCTTTAAATGATATAGGGGGAAGGTGAAGAGGATATGGATAACATGAGGTCTGCTGTGATTCTGCCAATGGGCTAGCTCATTAGTGAAGGCTGGCAAAAGATGGTTCAATGAGAACATACCTTTGATAACCATAGAATCAATAGTACTGACTGGCCAGTCAGATTACTGTGACCTCAAGCAAGGCACGAGTCTGTGCCTCCTTCACAGCCTGAATGCAGGCCTTTTGATTTTGATTAAAACCAAAAACAAAAACCATATAATCAGCAGACATACCTCAACTCCATGCTCCAGCTGACACAGCTGCAAATAGCAGCTGCGAGTTTGTCGAGCTTGACTGAACCAAAACATAATCTGAGCAGGGATATTGAGAATCCCCACTGGTTTATTATATTCATTTGTTTTGATTTCTTGAATAAAAACATTGATTCTGCGATTTTCCTAGATGAGCGAAAACTTGTCCGATAGGCTATCCGAAACAACCACCTACCTTCGTAAGGTGCGCCTAAAGACCGGCCCGTGTTCTAAAAGGAGATCCTGCTCAACGGTACTGTTGTCGTTAATCAACCCCGCGATGGACTGGACTTTGTCTTCCAACATTTCCAAGGGGTATCCAACGCGCCACTTGCTTGCCATGATCCAGCTCGTCGAGCTGAGTAGTATACCCATGAAGACGCAGATGTAAAGGGGCACTGGCGCAGAGGAGCCGCCAGCGCCGAACTCGTCTACTACTACTGCGGCGTTGCTAAGCATATCTGGAGGTGGGGGCATTGTGGATTAACGGATAACTTTACTCAAAGATGTTAGTGAGGGATCTCACCAGACGATCGAGTGAGCCTGCTTACCTTCACAAATAACAGACCTTTCGTTGGGGATAGGACCTTCAAAGGGTGAATGGAGTGGGGGGAAAGGGCAAAAGGGCCAAAGCTGTGCGAACTCGTGTATATTATATATCATGGATCATTTGAATTCATTACGTTTTCCTTCTGCATTACGTTCCTTCTGCCGCTCTTGCTGCCATTTGGAATGACAGTTCACATCTTTAGAACTTACACACGCTGTCGATCGAACCTTCTGGAACCCAGCTTATACTTGGGTACGAGACAGTGTGCGCGGTGTTGAAAGGCCACACTTTAATGCTCAAAAAATCCCATGATGGCGGACTACTGCAAGTATTTCAGCCTCTACGGAAGGGATAAGAAAAAGGACTCAGACGGCCTCTATTACTCGGGAACGGAGCTCCGTAAAAACCAACTTGAAAGCGTGCGATATTGCGCAGCGCAATATTGATACACGTTCCTCCATACCCCAGTTTTGGGGGGTAGATCATGAGCTTAGATAAACCCCCATGCAGTGCAAGGGCGGCTTTCACGGCGGATACGGATCGTTCCGTCAATTATAGCAACATCTGGAGTCATAGAGACTCAAATACATGTGCGGGGAGATTACGGTATCTGGGGATTCCTCATCAGATAAACTTTACGAGTTTAGTTAGGGAGTAGGGCAACGCATGACACTGTAAAATCACCGTTTCGGCTGAGGACATGAATTGAGTCATCGGAGGAATCGCAGCGAGAGACACCTAGGTCAAAATTTCCATCTCCTCAACTTCATCTCAATTTCCGATCTATAGTCTCTATATCTCCCACTGGGTGGACACCGAAAAGGCCGTTGAAGTCTCGAGAAAGCGGCGCGATTCTGGTCAACATTTTAGGGCGCAATTGACAGGTGCAGGGGAGGAAGAACGAAAGCCGCCTACAGCGTTCAGACTCGGCGTGCTTCGTAGTGTGGGAAGGTATAGGTCCGAACGGACCGTGACGACAGAACCATCCCTCAAATAGTGGCCGAATCGGACGCTTTGTCGCTTCATTTCCTTAGTTCGCTCAATAAAAGGAGCGGAAGACACGGTTGTATTCTGTCAGTGAACCTTATTGAAGAATGACCGGCTCGGGCAAAATATAACATCCCGCCTTCGATCGCGCTTCTACATTTTTTCTCTATCGTATACGGTAATATATCAGTCGTACACAAGGATTTTAGATTTGGAGGGCAGGCAAGTAGCCCCCAATATGTCGATGGCCACTCTACATTCTCTGAGCTGCAAGAATGGTCACTGAGGTGATTCAAGCATGATAAAATATCGATACAGTTGCCCAGTGTATTCCGCCCATACAAGTTTCTGTCCCCGTTTCAAAAAGAAAAAACAAAAGAAACACTGGAACGGAACTATTTAAGAATAATCGTCAGTGAAAGAAATCTCCGGTTTTGAGCGCCTGCAAAAAACTGCAGCTCGTCAGTCAAGAATTCTGTACCCGTCCGACGCCTAATCATTTCGATGACGCGGGGCGCTCCGAATGAGCTTAGGATTTCAGGGCCCGGCCTTCCGAAGTCGTTGATCGTTATGCGACTTGGATGCAAAACTCGTCAAGGGACGAACATTACCATCCGATATTGAAGACAGATCAGATTTACTTGACGCTTGTTAGAGTGGGAAAGCCATCTGTCACGACTCCGTCGTTCATGTGAGGGGAAATCATCCGGAAGTATAGGAATCGGACGATCGATTTCGAAAGGTCTGGAAGAACCATCGAGGACATAGTCTGACGACTCGTGGTGTGGAAAGACTCGGAAGAGTATCATTATATCTTCTAAGTTCTTGAGTCCTGGCCATACGAAAATTCAGGTGAATAAGGCGCGGGATGTGTCAAAAGGGAGACGAAAGGCTGGTCAGGCGAACTCAGGGATAAAGAAACTCTTCGTAACGTGCCTGCGATCCAATGAATTCAGCGAGTGGAGTCCGCTCGCATGGTCCCATAATGGAAACTACCGCATTGGCAAATAGACACGTGGGTAACGTATAAGTTATCTAACGGTGATATGTAGTAACAGTCAAAACGGAATCTATCATGACCTAGGCTACCCACAAGAATTTAAACACGAGATGAAGGGTGTCTGTATCCAGCATTGAACAGTGCCCGTATATGAGAGAATTCTCAAAGTTCTCTAATTTTCCCGTTCCCCATAGTAGCATCCGTACCAATCCGAAACTTATAAATACCACCGATCAACAAGAAAATGTCTTCGAATTTTAAATCCGTAGAACGGTGAGCAACAGAGAGGATCAATCGCTCTAACCCTCAACCTCACACAGCAAGTCAACCGACCACTCGCTACCAATCATACAGGTCAGAAGACAACAAGTCCCTCAAGGTCAAAAGACATTCCACCCAGCATCAAGTCGCATATCGATTTCCACAGTAAAAGCTGGGCAGGGCCCATCAACGAGACGCCGGAGCTGTACAGTCTTCAAAGACGGATTCGCTCGCCCTTCCCTTGATTGTGCTATCATCACGAGATCTTTCAGAATGAAAGTGTGGGAGGGGGCTTCCTAGTCCCGGAGGAGTGAAAGGCATTCGAAATTTGGAAGTAAGCATGGCTTGTTTCTCAGATCTGATAGAAAAGAGAAGAGGAGTTCGCCGGCATAGAAGGGGCTTCGAGTCGAACCTGGAGAGGTACCACACATTCGAAATTCGAAGTGAGTTAGGTCGGGAGTGGCTAATAACTTTAAAAGTGGTTCTTCCGGTTTGAGCGTGCATCAAAATCTATGAACCATAGAGATAGGTGCTGTAACAATGGAGAGCACTCCAACATCGTGAGAAGGGACCTCGGCCATCGCTCAAGTTCCCGTACTGAACACTGTAAATGGAAGGAGTCTAGGGCTGGCATCTGGAGAGAGGCGAACACTGCTTCAAGATAATAGCTATCGAGAGAACATGCGAGGCCATGTCCCTGAATTTTGAGGCTGCGCAAGCAAGGTAACTGGACAATTGGATAAACATCAGTTTCATCGAGCTCCATTCCATCGCAACCGTCGAAGTCCAATGTTAGATGGCGAAGCTCCGTGCAAAGGGGTAATACGTCAAGAAGAAGAACCTCAAAGTCCTTCGGCACGCCACCGCGATCGCTGGCGAATTGTGAGATTGTCAATGTCGTAATTTGGGCATATGGGAGTAAGTGTGAGGGGTAAAGATAATCTGATTTTACTATCCTGAGCTCAGGGGCTCGCTGGAGGGCCTCCCAGAACCAATCCTCCTCGTCAATGCACCCCGGATCTACACAACTCTCGAACAATATCAAATTGTCGAAGGAAAGGTCGCTAGCTTGTGGAACGCCACCTTTGGTTAGCTTGCAAGGGTGAATTTGACCAAAGATTATAGATTTCCAGCGTGGACTGCTCTCCAAAAGGAGCTCCCAGAGAGCAAAGGCATGATCCGATTGACCATAAATGTCAGATGATAGATAAAAATCCAACGGCCATCCCTTAGACCGCTTAATGACAAGCCGGAGGAGATGATGGACACCTCGAGGGAGCTTGTCGAGTACAATGTGTACAATGTAGATGTTAGTCCATAGCCTTGGACTACCCAGGACGATAGTTCTCCAACGGAAACAAACATGGGAGAGAACGACGGCGGGTACTTTTAGGGCAGGTTTAATGCGAGGACGATAATCGCGGCGATTTTTCGGCTTTGCTGTGCAGACTATTGTAAAGATGATCTCCCATACTTCGGTAGGTATGCTTAGCCAAATTTCCAGTGCAAAACGTCGTTTTGAGATACCAACCTCCAAGGACCGCTTCTCCCCCTCCAACACCCTCAACCTCTGCCGAATTTGCGCGATTTTATTCTCGCGGTTTCGGGGACGACGTTTGTCTTCCTCCAGTGATTGGTTCATCGGGAATCTTTCTTCATTGCTAACGGTGAAATCTGCTCTGAGGACATGCGAATCAGTTTGCTGGAGCGCTCTCGTAGAATCGACATCTACTGGATTTCGACATCTCGCGCACAGTACAGGTTCCATTTTTGTCAAAAGAAAGGCAAACTCCAGACCGTGTAATTTCTGCAGGAACCCAGAATCTTAAATATTCCATCACTAAATCGGGGAGATGTCGGCAAGGGATTATCAACAGGAACAGTGGCTTACCAGCTGGTACCAAGCGGTACAATACTCATATCATGCTTGTACGATATTATGAGGGATTGTATGGGAATATTTCCTTAGCCCCGACTCACCATATATTTCACCGCCTTGTGATGTGAAATGCTACGTGTTCTTAACCATAACGTGCTGCCAGGATTTGTTCATCTTTGCAGTGTGGTGGATGTATTTCGCCAAACGGTAGCTTGAAGAGGCAAAGGTACTAGAAGGGATTCCGACGTGGAAGATAAACGGCGACCGGTCGCATGTATGTGCCGCTGCTGGAGGCCAGTTGTTGATCTATACCATTTCGATTACATTACTATTCGAAGCGCTCACGGGGGATAATGAATATTTTTGGACCATCGACACACCAAAAAAGAAAAACAAGATGCAATATATTTCATGAAATGTACGTGGGCACTGCTACATAACTATACAGATGACGAAGCACCACTTCTTCGAGCACGGCGCTGTGCTTGGAGAGTGTCTTTGTGTCCTTGGAGGGGCTTGGAGGATGTAGATGCATTGGCCTCAGCATCAGAAAAGACTTGCCTGAAAGAGTTAATCCGATGGTGAGTTGAAGGGCATTCCTAACAGAGATATGAGAACACTCACCTCTTCCACCATATGAGTAGGTCATTGATCCGCCTGCCATCCTCAGAGTGAGGATCGACCTCCTCAAAATAATCTACGACGGAGTTATAGAGACCCTCATAGTTGAAAGTCTTATCAGAGCCCCAGGCAGGTCGCATCAGAGAGTGAGAACCGTAGCTGCGGGGGACGGTTAGATTACGTGTATAGGACCACCAGCGGCGCTCACCAGAACCGCACAGTATGCAATGCTACGAGGTGTCGGAGTATTGGGGTCGAGGATTTGAGCAACGTTCTTTTTTGTAGAGGGACGACAGTTCTTGATGCGCCGTCTGTTTGCAGGTGGATCTTCACTGTCCGAAGCTGGAAGTTCGTCAACAGATCCAGGCAATGTAAAGACCATTTTGAACATCTGACGATGATTAAGATCAATTTAGATAGCGATGATAGGAGTATGGAACTCACCTTGACAAGTAAATCTCCTTGTAAATAACCATCCTCAACATTATCAAGGTTGACTTGTTCATTGCGGTAAAAGACTGGAAGGTAGTAGGCATAAGTTGAAGATGAAAGAGATATAACACAGTCTTGAAGTCCCTTCTGAGTTCTGTAAAAACCTGTCACTGTTTCTGGTGCACGTACGGAAACGAAAATGACTTACTCTGGATCGTCGAAGTCCAAATCTGGAGGGCAGATAAGGGCGCCGGTGACCTTGTTTTTAAAACCACTACTGACACGGCTCCTCCGAGAAAGACGAGGGCTGGGTGGATTAGGAAGAGCTTCAAGCCATGAGACAACCTCCTCTTTGGATGTGTTGATGTCGTCGGTGCATGCGCTGTTGACGCCAGCCTCGAGCTGGGAATGATTACATAATGACACTCTTGCTTCGCCTCTACCGCCAACTGTACTCACCTTCTGAAAGTACTGCAACAGTTCTTCTGAGCTCACATCAGGGTTCTCAATCTTTTTCTTGAAACCAGGAATGGATTTAAGTAGCAACTCAAAGCCAGTGTGGTTACGATCCCGACTAGACAAAGCAATCAGTTGTCATATGATAATTTGGTGAGTTAACACTTACTTGCATTTTTCAATGACCTTCTCTTCCTGTTCGTTCTTTTGTTCTTCACTGAACATTTCTAGCTCTCTGAATTGAAGCTCTACCACGTCTTCAGGAACATTGTCATCTTCCCGTCGGTTGTGTTCACTGATGAGTGCCCCGACTGTACTGAACATTGCAACTATTTTCCAGATACCATGACTGGTTGTCTTTGCTGTTCTGACATATAATCAGTAAGTGTCAAAGCACTGGAAATCAAAGCTGAACTCACATATTACACGTTTTTTTCTCTGCTTTCAGTCTCGCCAACTGTTGTTTCATATCATCAATAGTCCATTTGTAATGTGCTACTTCACTTGCCCAATAATCATGAGGACTGGAGCCTGGTGAGCAAAGCAGAGAATGTGGACTAGTCACATTCCTGGTTTGGGTGGAACGGGACAAAGCATGATGATGGTGGCGAGAGGATGGTGACCTTGAGCAGTTTCAGACACGGTAATGAGAATGGGAAGGTGAGGAGAACGTGGTGGAGCAGCTCCCCCTGGGGCATTGAAGGTATGTAGTAGTTCAAGGGCAAGTGGGGCATTGAAACCTGACCAGTTCAAATTTTATAGGCCCCAGGGCTCTTTGCTATTCTGCTCTTCAAGTCTTTACTGTTATCTGCCACCATCATACCACCACTTGACAAAATTATTTACTATTCATTTTGCAAATGTTATTACCATGACAAATTCATTGGTTCAACCGTGCACACCACTGTGATACTTCTTGATACTCTTACTTCAAACTCCTATTCTCACTGGGCCACAGAATGCTTCCCTGCTGAGGGTTAAGCATTCTATTTATGTTCTTGGTATTTCCCCTTGAGCTCATCATACCCAAGTATTCAGCAGCACCCAATTGTCCTTACAAAACAGACACTACCAGGGGCATACATGCACATGAAAAACTTTGCACAGTTTTTTTAGCAAAATGTAATGCCCAACAGGAAAAGCTTCACTTGAAGAGAACTCAGACAGAGGGTTCAAGTGACCAAATGAACTCTCAGTCAAGTAAAAAACAAAATACTGGCCAACAGATATTTCTGAGTCAACTTCAGGAACCAATCTATCCTACTGGAGCAGTACATCCGCCATCAGGTGTAGGCCTTCCAATCATGGTTCAAATAAAACTTCCCCTTCTCTTTTGGCAGCCGACTGTTGGCCTGCTGAAACACACAGGAACCCCCCATGGAACCTGACAATATTGATGCCACTCCACCAATTTGCAGTGAAGCACAACCTCAACTGACGGTTGCCAATTATGATGTCACTGCAGTAGATGCTGAAAATCAGACCAATTTGAATACTCTACTGCTCCAGCAATATCTGCCACACAGATAACATCCTCTGGAAGATCTTCCCATCTCCCGGCTCATTATCGGGATGAACCTCCACAAGCACCACCTGCTATTGTTGAGGACTCTACCAATCCTCCACCTGTCAGAGTCCTCCCTCATATTTGGCTATTTGTTTGTGACAAGATCACCACTATGCTGAATCCATTTCGACTATTTTGCTATTACCTTCACTGTCCCTCCTATGACCTGGATTCAGTTGTTCCCTCAGAGGATCTCTGTAATAAACCAGGGAATTTTACTCATGGCAGTGGCATCTCCTTACAACTGGAAGCCCCCACTAGCCCAATTTCCCAATTTGTATCTCCATGGCCATTTTCCAATATGAGCAAGTGTCTTCTCATAACCTGGCTCAACTCAGGCAACAGTACCAAATCCGAGAGTGAGATAAACTGCTTGGTTCGTGAATGCATCAGGCATCCTGAGTTCAGTTGAGAAGACCTGGAGGTTTCAATGCCCATTCAGAAAACTGTAGGATGGATCAGGCTGGGAAAACAGATGCTGAGGAAGTTGCCAACCTGTTACTGTCACACTTCAAAGAGAGCAATGTCTCAATTGACATTCTCTCTGGACAGAAAAATGCCCCTCCAAAGAAGTTTACCATCCCCAGCTTCCATCATCATAATCTCCTTTCTGTAATCAAATCTGCCTTCACTGAACCACTGGCAAAGAAGTTCCACTTCTCTCCTTTCCAGCTATTCCATCAATGTTTGGACTCAGAAGAAATTGAGCAGGTTTACTCCGAATGTTACAACTTGGACGAGTTTATCAATGAACATGATAGAGTGCAAAGACTGCTCCTTGCACCGATAGATGAAGGGTGTAAACTGGAAAGAGTGGTCACAGGACTGATGTTCTGGTTCAATTCCACTCATCTTGCCAATTTCAGGACAGCAAAACTCTGGCCAATCTATCTTATGTTCAGGAACCTTTCAAAATACATACATTCATCCCCAACCTCAGGTGCTTGCCATCATGTCACTTACATACCATCAGTAAGTGGCAAATAAACTTTATCCCTGTATCTTTGATTAATTTGACTCGCAATAGCTACCCAATACCTTTAATGACTTTTTTTCAAGCTTTCACCTGAAGTGGAAAACACAGAAAGCAGACATTTTAACCCACTGTCAGCGTGAGCTCATGCATACAGTCTGGCAGATACTTCTCGATGACACATTTATGTATGTGTACAAATATGGTATAGTAATTGAATGTGCTGATGGAGTCAAAAGATGAATCTATCCCCGTCTTTTCACATATTCTGCAGATTACCCAGAAAAGTAGGTCAATGTGTTCTTCTAATGATATCTCACTCATCTTCCCATTAGAGTCCTACTAGCAACAATGCAAGACAAAGGTCTTTGCCCTTGTCCCAGGTGTATGGTCCAGAAACCAGACTTGGACAAATTGGGGTTTGTGCAGGACATGTGAAGGTGGGTCACCCATATCTGGAACTTTCTTATCCATTCTGTGAAGACAGCCCACTGCTACATATACCAGCTTGCCTTTTCCATTAAAGGAACAGGCATAGAGGATTTACTCAAACAATCATCATCTGTTCCTATACTGGTATATTTCCTATATATGTTAGAATGCCTTGGTCATTGATTATCAGGTCTCAGAATGTATTTGTAGATCGAATTGGGCTTTTATTTAGACCTTCAAAGATACTTGCCATTGATCTTCTTCATGAATTCGAGCTGGGTGTTTGGAAGGCAGTATTTATACATCTGATCTGAATTCTTTATGCTTTGCCCAATAGTGCAGAAAAAGTGGCAGAATTAGATCAAAGGTTTGTTTTACCTGCCGTGTCCAGTGAATCAATTTCCTCAGTTCAAATCCACAGATTTCAACTGGTACCAGCTTTTGGAAACTCCACAATTCACTGCTTTGTGGAAAACTCATTGGAGATGAAGAAACTCACTGCCTGGAATTATGAAAATCTCTTACAGGTGAATTTCTTTGACTCAAAAATACATCTAACATCTCATATCGGACCACTCAAGTGTTCCATTCTGGTCTTTGAAGGGCTGCTTCCTGAAGTTCACAACTCAAGGCTGATGAAACTTTTATTCTGACTGCTCAATGGCATGCATTGGCAAAGCTTCATCAACATACAGACTCAACATTAGAGGAACTCCAAAAGACCACAGTCAAAGTAGGAAAGTTGCTGCAAGAATTTTGCAATGCAACTGCCAACAATTTTAAAACCCTTGAGCTTCCCCATGAAACAGAAGCTCAGCGCCGTCGAATGCAGGACACACAGCTGACAACAGCAGAAGAAAACCAAAAAACCTGAATCTATCTACTTACAAGTTTCATGCACTTGGAGATTATGCAGATACTATAAAAATGTTTGGAATGACTGATAATTACTCCACACAGGCAGTGAGTTGCATCACTAATCTTTCACACTCACTTATTGCTGATTAATCTTACTGAAGGATGGACTTACTCACCACCATGTAAAGTGTTACTATGGATTGTCAAACAAGAGGAATGCTACCAGACAGATTGTATGACATTATCAGCAAGAACAATTGGTTAGCACTCAAGCCCAGGTTCAGAACTTGGAGAGAACATCAACTGCCACTCACCGACACCATCATCATGCTGGGTATGACTCAAGTACCTGACTGGAGGATGATTTGTGTGCAATGCCAAACATGCACCATGTTATGTCAGACAACTGCAACCATCCAATTCATCTGCAAGAATTCCTCCACAGTGGCAGGCAAGACCCTGCAAAGAAGGTTTGTTATCATCCTGATTTGATTGCATCAAGGCTTACACATTAGTGCTTTTAGAACTTGGTAACCAAGTCAAAAGACCATATCTTGGGGCACCTGAAGAAATGGGGTTTTGATGGTGATACACACGAAACATTTGCTGACAAAGACCATGAGCAGATCACTACTGTAAACAACAAGCTTTTCACAGTCAAAACCTTGTGAATCAACTATACAACCTACAATGTTTGATAGGATCAGGATGTTATTAATCCTGTTACAGACCACACCACAGTTATGATTCCATCTCCTGACTATAGCCCAAATGACCCTCATGCCCACCCATACTGGTATGCATGGGTCCTTGGGTTGTTCCATGCAGGTATAGTGTGGTTTGACACAGTAAGAGGAAAGATTAGAGTGAGCGAAACCATACCGTTCCTGTGGGTATGTTGGCTGGGGGAAGAGCTAGGGTATAATCCCAGCTTCAAGGTTGTGAGACTTCCAAAAATCAGCTTCATTCTGGATATGGACCCTTACACATTTGGTTTCCTTGACCCTGTGGTGATTATATGAGCATGTCACCTCATTCCAGACTTCAATAGTGGGCAGACTATGGAGCTGCTCACTTCATCAGGACCAACAGCAGCGAGATGTCTGGGTGAAGTCAATGACTGGGTCAATTACTACATTATGATGTGAGTTAATTGTGTGCAATTTTGGAGCTGGCGCAACCATAACCACATCTTATTTGCAGTTTTGTTGACTGGGACATGTTTATGTGATACATGGGTGGAGGAATTGGACATACCTATACCAGTGCCAGTAGAGTGGAGTTTAATAACGACAATGACAAGGAAGGTGGAGGCAGCCCAGATCCTGATGATAACTTGGAGTCTGGCCAATGCATGGATATTGACCCTGATACAGCCATGTTGCTACCTGTGACAGATGAGGGTGACGGAGAGAGACAAGGAATTGAGATTGATGGTGACAGTGATGAGGGGGATGGCAAGGGCTTGAGATTTTCCAATGAGAATGAATCGGATTCTGAAAATGGGTATAGTTTGGTGTAGTATTCCATGGTGGCCATTGAAACTGATTGGCTGCTTCTATTTACTTTACCTTTATGGTAATCACAATCAACCACCTGCCATTGTCCTTTAAACCTTGGGTCACGGTGTGGCCTGGCAATGTTTGGGAGGTGCTTCTGCTGCCCAAATGATGTTCATGCACTTATTATGATTATCTCAGGTCAGAAAGATGACTCCAGATCCACTCAGATTGCTTGAGATATACTTCACCAGACTACCTTCAACCTTACATATACCATGTTGCCAGACCAGCAAGCCACGGACAAGACAATGGAGGGAGCCACCAAATGAGGTATGGGACTTTGGTGAGTTGGGACTGGGTATCCCATGTTGTACCACAAGATAATATCCTTACCGCAACCAAACATAGCAGGCAGCGTCTTGTCATTAAGTGCAAGACGGCCTCATCCCCAACTCAATCCCACAATGTGGTGGATTTCTGATGTCTGATTGATCATACAATGCAAGGAGCCGACATTGAAGATACCGGCAGAAATGGTAGTATCTCCAGTTACAGTACTATAAAAGGATTTGATCTGATAGGAACTGTCGCAAGGTGATACCATGTTTTCCCCGATTTTGTGATGTCTTCAGTCATGACGCCAGTTAACGTTGCAAGTAGCTGTAGCACGTACTGAGATATGAAGATCCCCGCAATAATATATCCGATAAATGGTGCAAGGTTTGAGTTCAAGTTTGGCAAACTTCCAAGCGATGCATAGGTTTCGAGGGTAAGAGATAGGATAACCTACGCAGTGCAATGTGTCAACTTATCAACGACCTTGACCGACGCCCGAAGTACCGAGATAGAAGCTGCGAGAGAATAATGGGTGAAAGGCCGATGGAAATCAAGGTAAACCGTAGGTATTGCTGATGCCAGTGGCTCTGGGTAAAGCAACAGCGCTCTTATAAAGAGGGTAGGATACTAGTCATTACTTACCAAGTAGCAGTTGAGTGAAGAGAGAAATGAGTAGAGGAGTAGCTG
>MU128007.1:0-30134 GCA_014904975.1 Marasmius fiardii PR-910 | reverse complement strand
GACAGTAAGAGTTCATACAAGTCTTGCTACTAAAGCATGTTAAGTGTATGTACCGTATCTACAGCAAATAGCATAAAAGAGTACATAAGTATATATGTATGTATATACGATCGTACATGAGGATATACGTATGTATATATGATTGCCAAGAAAACGATCATTCATCCTATTCATTTCATCACTGGGCAGTGGTGGTGATGATGATTGATTTGCGTCGTTTCCGAGGGCAAGAGATCATAGATTATTGATTAGGCCTTAGGGTTAGGGCTGTGGCCCACGCCGGACGCTACACCGATGCCGTCAACAATTCGGCTCACAGCTGCGAGCAAAGTAGTGCATGTAGCAGCAAAATTAATGAACGGGAAAGCGAGTCCCTCCCTGCTATAGCGGGCTCCCCTGCGGATTTCGTACGGGATATTACAGGCCAGTCCCCTTCCCTGCGGGTTATTATCACAGTCCATTCTCCTTCCTGTGGCCAATACTTCCGAATAATACGGCATCTACCGTGTAGGAGCGGCCCGTAATCGTGGGAATGTCGGGAGGTGTATTGTTTCTGCCTTACATAAATAGCCGCTTATACCCTTTCGCAGCAGGAACTCCCTCCACCAAGCCACCTCTATGCAGTGAAGTCTGCTTCCATTCACCAAATTTTATCAGAAACCAACCAAGATTCCTTGGGCAGAATAGCGGCTGAGTTATTCACCACTCGGTCTGTATGTTTTTATCACACCGGGTTGATCGCGGCGCTGATGTTCGGAATCCTCCCAGTTTGTTCAAGAACCCACCTTTCAAAATTCCCAGTTGTTTAAATGTTGTCGATCAACACAAAAAGCATCATTTTCAGCTGGTTCGTGCTACTGCCCCATCATAATGCACTACGGTCGTCGTAATGAACTAGCCTATTTTGCGATGACAAAAAAAAACAGAACAAGGGCGGGAAACCGAGCGATGTCCGGAAATGGAACATCTCCTCGCTCGCGGCCGGTGAAAGATACGATCAGTTGAAACGCTCACATCGCTTATTCTCCTGTAGAGACCTCAAATTTTTGCTTCGATTATACCGATACACAACTTCACAACTCCGAACTTACATTAATAATTTAGTTCCCCCCCCTCCCAGCAGAACCAACCCATCCCCCGACACTGGCACCTCACACAACCAACCTCAACTTCGCAAAATCAGGCGTACCCCAACCCGTAACAGGATCCCACCCCGTCCCAGCACTGAACCCGTTCGTTCCACACCCAGGATTCGTACCACTCGTAATATCATTAAACGCCCCTCCATTCTTGTAAATCAAAGGGTTCAAGAACCCCAAAGAGCTTTTTCCAGCCGCGAGACGAACGTCGTTCAAGAGAGAAATGACAGCTGCAGCAGTAGGAGAGGAAGCAGACGTTCCACCGACCGAATTCGTCCGTCCGCCAATGATCACTTGGAAGTTGTCTCCTTGAGCTGCGACGTCAGGGTATGCACGACCGGTTTTGCTAAAAAAAACAAAAACAAAAGTAGAATGAGCGGGTAGTCGCGAAAAAAAAAAAAAAAAAAAAAACCAAAAACAAAACGCACTTGAACAACCCATCATTAGTCGTACCCAACCTACTCAAAAAACTCGTAACAGCATCACCCTGATAATCCGGCCTCGCAAAATAATTCGAAAATCCACCACCGGAAAACGACACTGCAACTTCAGGATTCGTACGTATCGTTCCTCCAACCGTAGTCACAAAAGGACACGAAGCAGGGAACGAAGGTTGGAACTGAACCCTGTTTTGACCGTCGTTCGTTCTACACGTTCCACCTCCGACACCAGAGTCACCTGAGCTGAAAAGGATGCTGGATCCGCGGGAGCCGAGCTGTGCGAACAGATTGCAGACGCTGGTGGCATAGTCGGGTGGAACGGTTTGTTCGTCGTCTCCATATGAAGTGGTGAAAACGAATGGAATGCTGCTTTGGCTGAGGATAAAGTTGAGCCAGTCGAGGTAAGGTTCATTCGTATTCGTGGGAGTTTGAGAGTCAGGTGTGAAAGGTGGGGAACCGCCGGTACTGTCCAGTGGTGGTCAAGTCCGTTGGAGTCGCTTTGTTACATATAGTAGAGCCAGGGCTTACCTATAGTAAGTGTTGGGAACGGGAGCGGAAATTCCAACAGTGTACTGAATATCCAAGTTGGCCTCGACACCAGGATCGTTCTGGTCATCACCACCGCCGTTGACGCGTACTGTAGTGAAAGAGGTGCCTGCCTGTGCTGGGAAGAATGATTTGAGGAAGGTCTAGAAAGGGAGAAAAAATCAGTCCAAACGAGTGGTCGGATTGCTCAAGAAAGTTCAACCTGCAAATCGGCACGATTGGCAAACTCATTGAGGTATCCGGCCACACCGAGAGAGTTTCGAGCAGAGGCTTGCTGAGTGTAATTAGCGGTCTAGAAAGGAAAGTGTGAGCAAACTGAGACGGACGAATGTAAAGAAGCGTACGTTGTACAAAGTCTTCAAGCAATCCGGGGTGATTCTGGTGTTGCAAGACGTAGGTGGTACCGCATCAGGAGCGAGGTCTTCCGTTTCCGGACTGGGACGCAAAAAGCTTGTCGCACGCATGCTCTTAAAAGTTCCGAAATACGTGGTCGGAGACACTGTATCGACATGTGCATGGAGGTCACGGGGAACCGAATACGCCAGAGTCCTTAAAACAGTCTCTTTCGAGCTGGGATGATGATATAACCCATATTCTGCATTCAACATCTTCTCCGCATCCTTCACTGGGAGACGGATAGTGACCCAATCCCCCGCCGGAGACGATGCCGACCCTTGCAACCCGTGATGAGCTAACCATTCCTCTACGATGGTGACCGTGTCAGCGTGCGGAGCTACGAGTTCTTCGACTTGTTCTTTGGACAAATGGTTTCCGTATCTCTCGTGGTCTGGATCACTAGTTTGTCCAAGGTGGTAGAAAAGCTCATCAAGACGAGCAGGTTTAAGGCCTAGGCGAAGGTCGATGAGGGTATCGGGAGAAGGGAGGGAGTGAAATTCCCAGCCTTTGGGAACGTTAACACCCCAGGAATGTTTCTCGACAAAGTCGTCCCATCGTCGATTGAGTGGGGTTGAGTATATCAAAGGAGCGAGGGAGAGAAGGAGGAGTGATGACCAGGCCATGAGCGAGAGTACAGAAACCATTGGTTATTCGGAAGACCGGTATTTATACGGCGAAGAAATAAGGGACCTGAGGGAGATTTCCGACGAGGCTACAAAGCGCATGGCTCAGGAGGGGATAGAAGCTGTTGGTGCCTCAACGTGAGTTCGCCAAGAGCTCGCTTAGGGCCGTTGTGGGTAAAAGAGCCTTGTGTTTGAGAGTTGAATCGCATGCCTCGTAATAAAAATAGACGAGCTACTGTTGATTCGAGCTGTATATCTGGTGGGGGATTATTGCGATAAAAGTGTGGCAGCTTGCAGAATATGTCGTCAATCGTCGCCGCAGGAAGTCCATTGTGTTACGTGTATTATCCCTGTATGATTGTCTGAATTCCAGCTGACGTCGATTGGAGGAGCGCTATCAATAGACAGATTCCTGGTTATCATTGGCCATGAAGTGATAGAGCACCTTTAAATTCTGCTGATAAGGGTGTGTGAGGACTTGGTGGTTCAGGAACAAGTTGAAGTTGAACATGTGAATCGTCATTCGGCGGGCTCATCGGCACAACGGCAAATGCCGACTTCTGTGACTCCGACTATTCCCAAATATGAGATTAAAATTATAATTATCCGTAAAGCATTATCCGTTACAAAAGCTCCAAATTAAAAATACCACACAACGCACAGAGGGGTCATGATTAGAGAACAATATTAAGGAAAGCAAAAACAGAAACATCAACACCCAAATGGAGGCAGAAAGCAACGAACGCAGTAAGCTGGAGGGAAAGCGCAGCGGAAAGGCCAACGAAAAGGGAGCAGCATGCCTGGAGGAAGAGAGCAATAGTGACGCAAAGAGATGCAATAATCTCTGTGCATGTCAAGATGTCAACGTTGGCCTGAACTGCCAGGCTGATCAGAGATTGACAACCTCCCAAGACGTCCTGAAACAAGGGAAATGAGTAATTGATTTTTTTTAAATAAAATTCAAGGAATCTGCCGAACCTCGACCATAGCAGTAATAGACACGGCCAAATCATCGATTGAAACAGTAGCTTCTCCATTAACTCCAGCTGATAGCAGGACGTCCACGTCAATCTGGGCGTCGACCATTGCTTGGACCTTGACCGTAGCGGAATCGATTGTTGCTTTGATGTTCGCAACGAGCGGTGTAAGAGTATCAATATCGACCGTAACCAAGGCATCTGAACAAGAAGAAAGGAAGGAATGAGAGGACGTTCTAGTCATAGAAACTATAATCAGATCACATACTAATCTCAGCAATGACAGGGGCGATTTGGGCATGCACGTTTGCACACAACACGGGTACGGGAATGACCTCGACAGGAGGTTGACCGTACTCGACGGCGGATGTGAAAGAAGTCATGGCCAAGGAAGCCATGAGAGAGAGAGCGATGTTACGGATGGAAGGCATTTCTGTGTGGTAATGACTGTGGGGGACCGGTTATGGCAGACGAAATTGACCTTTGACGGTTGAGGGTTTGTAGAGAGAAGGGATGGGGGTAAAAGCTGCAAAAGCCCTGGACTTTTATACCACAAACTTGGGGGCTACAATAGGGTTGAAAGATCGACTTGTGACAGGTGAGAATAGTGTTTCAGTGACGACCTAAGCTAGAATAATAATTGATTCACACTTCTGTCGATTCCAAACCAATCGAAAACACATCTCCTATTAGAAATGCACACACCTTAGAATGACCCCAGAAATATCCGCGACTTCCTTGCTTTTACCTCAGTAGCATCCGGCTATTATCGCAACGTCCAAAATTTGGAGGGTCTCCGGTGGACCAGGCCTAAGCTATCTTGGTAAACCGATAGTGAAATAGGGTAAATTCGGCACACCTTCGTCAACTGTTTCGACTCCTTAAGGCCTTAACGTTAACGTTTAACGGCTGCTGGTACCGGTAAAGGCTTAAACAGGGGCGGAATCCGATTCGGAGGGATCGGCTCACTTTGAGTCTGTGAGAGGCTGACGTTGATGAAGATCGACGGCAAAACTGCCTGCGGGAAAATCTTCCCTCGAGGTGGTCCGTGCGCAGGTGTCGGGCCTTGCCGGACTGGGTCCGGTCACTTCGCTCTTGAGAACCTTTGTCTTCTGACTTTCGTCCCATTCGCGCTCAAATTTCTCATCCAAGCTCCTCCCAAACCTCGTGAGTCTAGAATATGAGTGGCTGTATCCCCGTCCGCAACGCGTTCGGTCAAGCTCAGCACTGTTCAAGCCAAGCTAGCGGATTCCGAGTCGTTTTTTTGTGATGAAGTGCATGGATGATGGATTCGACAGCAAGGCCAGTGGTTACGGGAGAAAAGAGCTGATAGGTGGGAATCCGAGTCATGGTTGTGAAGTCGGTAAGGTATGCGTTTCACGCTTGCTAACGGACGACACCTCCTAGGTCGGAATCCCTGGTATACAAACACGGTGTCACTGGTTTTGAAGCCTGTCGGCTCACCAATTTCTCGACTTGAAGTACAAAATGTCGCCGTCACTCCCGCTCGACACTACCCTTATCTCGTACCCCCGCCAAAAACCTGACAAATACGGCTTCGTTTCTCGCCATCGCCTTTTTCACTTCCTTGTCATGACCTCTTTCACCTCAGCCGCTCCTTTTGTTGACGACTTACCAACCGTTGCGCACATTCGCAAGTTTGAACACTCGCTACCAGGACGATTGCGAATCAACAGAGGTCGTTCCTCTACCTGTTTTTGTGCGCGGATTTACAAGCTCAAATTATCACCATATTGTTCAAATCGATGAGTGTCTGGCGTTTAACTATGACCCTGTCGCAAACGGACAACCTTGTTTCGCGTTTGAATTCCGAGAAAGAAATCACGATGTCTATGTCTATTTATCCTGAACAACAATTTACTGTAAGCATTGTAATAATAAATCGCTCTAGAGAATTAACTCTTACGGGCTTTATAAACAAATTGTACCCCACTACGCCGAGCGGCAAGAATATTTTACAGGGAAATATACGAATGTGGCTACATATAAAAGAGAGCCGAGAGCATAACTCTTTCGGGGTCTCCACCGAATTTTGTGATTTGCGGACGAATCATTGCGCAGGTTGGGCGTCGGCTTTTTGGACGCCTTTGCCGCCTCTCGTCAGTAGGTGCCTGAGGTGCCTGCGACCGTAATTCACCTATCGAGGATTATCATAGCCTCTTGCTCGTAAAGATCATACAAATAACGGGTGACTGAACCAACTGGAGGTGCAGCGAGCCGCATACCAACGAAACCTGTCACGTTCGTAGCCCCATCGAATGTACTCTCACATCTAGCATAGCCTAGATCGACAACCGGTCCTGGTGAATCTTGGGTAGGCCCAGCTGCACAGAGGCTTGAACCCGAAAACCGGGAATAGGCGAATGAGAACATGGGTCGTTCAATAAAAAATGTGCATGAATTGCAGTTCTTATACTTGTCACAACTGAGGATATCGGCAGGAATTGTGAAACATCCCTAATAATTAAAACCTACATTAGCCTGCCAGACCTATGAGCCGCACCTTATACAAGAAGAGTCGGAGCCAATGAGAAGTAACTTGGTATCGAGAAGCAAACGAACAAAGTGATTCAATTCGATAGGCTAATTGAGTGGGGATTGTACGCAATTGGCTGTAATGATACTCAGGCCAATAGCGGGCCAGTGAGTATCATAAGTCGCGCTTTCCCGCAATTCCGCTGCTTCTGAGGTGCGTTGATTGATTGGCGGTCTGAATGGTCAGAAGTGAAGATCAAGGGACGCGAATCAGTGCGCCACCCAATTGTCAGTCTCCGATGCGTCAAAATCGGTTTGCCGAGGCTTGCCGGAAAGCCATCGGGAATAATTTCTATAGGTGCCCCACAAACAACCACCAGAACGCTGCCAAATTATCATGGCCAGCTTTTTTGAACACAATGTCAGATACCCCGCAAGCGAGATTTGTGTGGGCAGGACCCAAACGGGCATCAAATCCCTCTCGACCGACCAGCAAGAAAAAAAGCCGGACGCAGCGTGTAATTCCTCGATATCGATGGTCTTTCAATGTACGTGAAGGTCGCGTAGACGTGCCTCCAACTGTAACGTCACCAATCATTACTGTGGAACTGTTCAGCATACTCAGACAGGGCTCAAAAATCGTGAAAAAGTCAACCTAGAAGAATAAAGTCCCATACGCGGTCTCCGAGACGAAATGTTCAAGCTGATACTTCAACTTCAACTTGTTCGACATCGTAGTCAGCGACACCCTACCCTCCAGCCGGCGCATCTTACCTCCGTCAGAGTCATTTGTCCTCCTCTTCTAGATCCATAATCCCACGTTAGCTCCAATCTTCCCTCTTCACGCCTTACCTCCAAATTCTTTTCTCCGGAACAGTGTGCCGTAGCGAATTGGACTCCCTTTGACCCGGGTCTGTGAAGAATTAACTTCATCCAAGGGACGGTTTGGTCACTTCGGTATCGCTATGTGCTCCCTACCAAGGCAGCCTAACGCTTGCAAGACGATGTATTGTTTTTATAGTCGAGCAGCACTCAGGAGCAACCCCCCCCCCTGACCCATGCCGGGAATGACCATTGAACTTTACACCGTTCCAAAGGTCATCGAGATCCTTCATTGTGAGTCGACAAATAGTTCTCAAAAGTACAAGGTTGGCCCTTTTGTAATGGATTACAATTTTTAAATGTGGCAGGAGGGTCGACCGGCGAGGCTGGAGGACGACAGCTTGAAAACAAAGCCCAGGAATTTAGACTGACCTATATGCCGGCGAGCGCCTTCGATCGAAGGTGAATGCACCATTTGATCGTCTTTCCATCCACGGTGGTAGCGTGATGGACCAAGTTTTTGAGCACATAGCATTGAGATTACAATGCATATTAACGCCGAACGTTCCAAAGAGAAAACAGAAATACTTTGTGACAGTTGTATGAAGGGCCTTAAGAGAAGGACATAGCAGATATTACAAACTCCCTTGGTTTTCGGGCCCATCGCCTTCTCGTTGCGTCCCTTGGACTTCGATAGCCTGTAAAAAAAACCAAAACAAGGCCTTTGGAGTACAGTCGCCCTCGAGTTGTGTTATGCACTCGCTCGTGAACCAGAAATTACATTTAATCGTAACCTCGCTTACAAGACTTGCCTGCAGCCTGTTTTTGAATGTATCTTGACGACCACGACAGCAAGAACGGCACAGACCGGAGAAAGGGTAGCTCTTGAAGTTTGGCCATGGAGATCCAAGGACAACCACTTACATAAATTAAGCAGTCCGCCCGTCATTTTGTGAAAAATCCGTCACGATCTCTGAACAAATTTCTTTGAAAATAATCAGTTGCAATAACCGATGGTTACAACACAATTCACTACCAAACACTCACCCACTCGACTTCTAATTCCTAAAAAAACTTTCAAGATGTTCCGACTTGTCGAGTTGCAGAAGGACTGAATTTCTTTCCGCCGTTCATTTGTCCTGTCTTTCGCCAGACGGAAAACCACATGGAAAAAAAAAAAAGCCAAGCCTGCAAGTCCGAAAGTAAGTAAATCTTTGAGCATCCCGAAACCCGCCCTTGTCAGCAGTAGTCATTTCCCGATGCGCCACCATGAATCCTCGGAAAAGCGGTGAAATGGTGAAGTCGCCAAAACTACAAGCCTAAGGTTTTCCAAGAAGTGTAATGAAAGCTCCCTTGTTCCATTCACGGCAGACGCAGGTTCTACGCCGAGTTTGAGCATTTCTTGTGTCCAAGTCGAGCAACGCCATTCGGTCGAGGTAACCGGGAGGCCAAGGTGGCGGACTAACCGCCGCGTTGTGATTGGCTGGCAAGATCGTTGAAAGAAATCGCGCTGAATATTGGGCAAAGGCTAGTGACATCATAATTAATGACATCATACCCTGTGCCGTTTTGTTTTCGCCATCCGAATTTGAAAAGGGCAAGGGACTCACCAAGAAAAAATTTGTACAACCCTTGAAGATACAGACGTTATCCCATCCAACTGCATAAATATTGAACTAGAGCGATTATCATTACTTCTACTACTTACTTATTACGCACTTGAAATGTTATCAAGTAGCTGCTGTGTACGGCGGGTATTATATTAAAAAGAGTACCTCTAAGCTTTTTGAATCTAAAAAAAAATGATGAAGAACGGTAATAATGATAATGAGCGTAAACAGACGAGAGAAAAAGGGGAAAAGACCGAGATTTTTAATGCTACATGAACAAAGAAAGAAGAAGCATAGCGAGCACGTAAAAAAAAAAAAAGAGGGAGAAAGACCAAAAAACGCTCACCAAAAAAAGCGAGCGCAAGGCAAAGGAACTACGGCTTGTGACCCTTCATCCCCATCTCACATTCACTCTTCAAATGCGAAACAACCAACTCCGCCTCTGCACCTCCAACCTCTTCTAATCCGTACCCTTCAACAGGAGGAACCCTTCCAGCCTTAACCTCAACCCTAAAAACTCTCGCATTACCCGCCCGAATCAAGCTCATCGGTATAGGGATCAGAATTTTGATATACCTCCTCCCCATATCCTGACTTCCATCCACTACTGGTGCAGACGAACAATCCGAGTCGGGAGGCAACACGCCTCGACTTGAGGTAACGATCCTCTCTATGGGTGACGTTCGCGAAGGAAGGTGGTTGAACCATCTCGGCTGAACGACGATCCCTTTCTGTAGGTCCAACTCGGTTTCAGGCCCACTGCTCCATGTTCGGTGGTATCCTCTGAATGAGACGGTATATTCGGGTTCCGATTGGAGGTAGTAGGGATAAGGGTATGGATGTTCGTAGGATTGGCAGATGATATCTAGGAATCGTACGTCGGGTGCATCAACCATATGAATACGGGCTGGTATCCCGATATAGACACTGCGAAAACATAGGAGGGTCAAACATCGGTTAGGAGGAAAGGAATAAAAAGAAGCGTACTCGTCATCCAAATCCCATACATCGAAGTGAGGTTGGCGTTTGTAGAACGATATTGAGAGGTCGTAGTCGGCTTCTGACATGTAAGAGGCAGAAAAATCGAGGTGGTCAAACCAACTGCGATTCCTAGGGGAGGACAGGAGGTCCGGAAAAGGTTCAAATCGTGCAGGTTCGTTCAGGGGCGCCATGGGCTTAGGATTCTGGACAGGGGCACCTTTGGTGATGACGGGAACTGAGGGTGCTGCCCGAGTTGGGATCAATTTCGGCGGAGAAAATTGGCGTTTCGGGGGCGGTGGGGGCGGTGGGGATGATGAGGATGATGAGGGTAATGATGGCGAATGCTGGGATTTCGTAAGATGCTCCGAAGCTGGCACTGATGATGGGAAAGGAACGCAAGATGGCTGAGAAACGTCAGCTACGGTGTCGGTAGAGGCGGTAGAAGCCGTTCGTTGTCTCGTTCGACGCCCTCCATCCATGCTCTCTCTCGGTCGCTTCTTTTTGTCGGCGGGAAGTTCTCCATAAGACTTGATCGTCTTCACCGACGATGTAGAACTCTTTCGTGTACGTGTTGGCGGTAAAGTGAAGAGAGGAGGTAATGAGTGTGTTTCCGTCACTTGCGGTGCTGACGTATTCTCGTTGAAAGATTGATGCTGAAGGAGCGTAGACTTGGATGAGTGCGACCTGGCGGGCATCCAAGGTTGGTTGCAAAGCGTCGATATATGGACCATTGAAGACTTGTGCTTCAACATCGCGGTTATGAAAGGAGCTTGGTCGTTAACGAGCACTTTTCTGTTCCTTCGGGCTCCCAGGGTCTGACAGAACGTGAGATTTCGCTACCCATGCCCGAAATCAATTGGCGACTCACCGAGGGGATAGTAAAGGAGGAGTAAAACAATATTCAGTATCGCCTGTGTTGGCCCGTTCGAAAGCGAATGCCAGGATATCAAGCGGAAGCTTATTTTGTTGGCGAGGAGAAGGAGATGGAGGCTCGAATACAAATACCATCACACTGTGTGACAGTGCATTATAGAAGCGTTACAATCAAGTCACACTCGGCAATCAGCACGTGCTTTCCCGACGGCGCGTATTCTACCCCGGTCCCCGGCGATCATCGAGCCCTGAAATCTTGCATTGAACGAGGGCAAGATGCGAAACAGAAATTCACCGACCCTTCTATTCCAAGAAGTCAGCCAGTTTGGCTTTTCCTTCCCGTCGGTTCTGGATGTCGTTTGGCAACTCTCCACTGTAGTCACTTCTATTCAGACGCAGGTTCATACATGACTTTTGTCAAAAGATAATTCCATCAACAATTTGGCCGTATCAGTTCCAAGCTGCGGGGTCGTCGGCAATGGAATCATTTTTGACTTTGGTCAGCTGAGGCCTGAAGGCCTGATAGATGATATATCTCGCTGGTGTCCCGCTGATTTTGCGTCTGTGATTATCATTCATGGTGTTAATCAAAAGTCAGAAGGCTGTCAGAAGCTTAAATCGCTCTCACACATCCATTCGCCCTGGAGTGAAAGGAGGAAAGGCGGCTTACGCACTTTAACCCTCTCGAGCAAGTCAAACAGTCCTCCAAGCACAAGAAGAGTCCAAGTTGCTTCCTTGAGGAAAGTTTTGACTGAATGATTGAACATTTGCAAGGCCGAGTGTCAGTCTGAACAATGAATCAAGCGATCCCTATCGTGAAACAAGTCATGGCTATGAGGTTCCCATGATTTGCAAGTAAAATCCACACAGGGCCGACAGAAAAAGTACTGCTTCACCAGCAAAAACGGTGATGACGGGAACTTCTTTCTCATAGCACGTAGAGCAATAGAGAGTTGAACAACGGCAGATCCGGTCCTGCCAGCGAGTAGTGCAGATGTAGTATTGGTCGTGAAGAGAGATGCTTTTGAGAGACGTTGATTGTACGAGCATCGCACTTCGATGATGGTGATACCGGGGACTCGCATGTGAAACCATCGTGCGGATGGAAATATATAAACAGTCTCTAGAATCCGGGTTGTTTTGAATGAACACGTTGTAAGGTGGATGCTTTGAGTGCCTTCTGAATCAAGATTTCCTACAGCTAGTGACCCGCATAAGAGTGGTCACATCACGGTAGGCCATGAAGATTTATATCTGACGATTACACAAAAGGCCGTCAAAAGCTTGAGCCCAGTTGAACACAGAGTTATGAGAATTTACCAAAGAGTTTTGAGCAGTAGAGGACCCAGCTCCAGTTGTTCATAATGAGAGAGGTGAGCAACCCTTCCATCAAGCGAAACACCCCGAATCGTTGGAGTCCGTCTACAAGGGAAATGGAAGCAGAACGACAAAAACTTATACTAGGTACCCGGTCTATTCCCGGGCCCCAATCGAACCGACGAATTGAATCCCGGACTTCCCGTTATGCCCGGTTTCCGGTTTCAACAGAACCGCCACTATTCTTCCTCTCTGGTCTTTTCCTTATCATTCCCCAGTCATTTATCTACTCATGAAAGACTATTAACAGACAATCGACCTCACTTATCTACCCGAGTACGCATTCCAGCGTTCGACATTCCCCATGGATCAGGCAGTCTATCGAAACATCGGAACCTGTCGCGACTGAGCGCTGACCTTTGCTTACCGCCGTAGCTGTCATCAATTTGGCTTCGATATTCGTCTAAAAACTATGTATTCAACCGGAAACGGGATAAATAGCCGAACAATTTAATGACCGATGAATAATAACCCGGGCATATTCAAAGCGATACTTATAAAACATAGGAAAGCTGAATGAATTTCATCCTTCCCCTTTAAAAACTATATTATTGTCAAGCTCCCGACCACCAACACTGTGTTTGTAAATTGTAACCCTCTTTTCTCCGAGTTCTCGTTCATCACGGATTCAGGCTCGTCGGACCACGATCGCGGTCCCTAGCCACCTGGCAATTGATGGGCGACTCCGGGCCTACCTCCATCCATGGTTTAGTTTCAACTCTAATAGGCGGCAGCGCCACAGGGATTTGATCCTAAGTGACAGAGGCGCCGCAGGCCTCGTCTGGGGGTCGACAAGTCTACTTGGTACAAGAGTGATCAAAGCGCGCGCAGTGGCTGCCAGCCTTCCAGAATGGTCGAGGCAAATGTCGGGATTATAGACAACGTTGTCAGATAGATTTGCCTCTTGTGCCGGGAAAGAAAGGGAGGGCGAGGCGAATAAGGGTGACGATATCGATGGGAGATCCCGGGCCACTTGGGATGTCATGATGATCATGACGAAACGGTGGGTTTTACCCTTCCACATTGACTCTTCCTGAAACCAAAAAATATCGCGACGTTTAGTATGTATGCGACAGTACAATCTCCCTCCTGTTCTGAGCTCTCTTCCACTCTTCCAGACTCTCCACCTACCTATAGAGCGCACCCACCACCTACGCTCTCATATTTCGGTGCTTTCTCGGGCCCTCTCCCTGCTAAAATACGTCAAAGTTTACAGCCTCCTCATCCAAGGCGGGATCATTCACAGCTTGTGTGTGCAAAGTTGCACGTATTACCACTAGCCGACCCGACCCGAAAAAGTTGACGCCCCCTCAATTCAGTCACCGCCTCTCCGTAACCAACAACGAAGCGATTCCAGAGGTCTCAGAAAGGAGATTTTAGGTGCCTCTCCTAACCCCCGTGTATGATTGTGGTGGAATTCTTCTGGCCATGGGCTGCGATGGGTGTCATCCAAACTGTCACTATCGTAATTTTCGTCTTACATCCGAGTCCTTGGCCAGCAAACGGCCAAGAGTGTTTTTTCAGGGCGCTCTAGCTCTTTTGGGGTATTGAACCAGGATTTTTCAACTTGACGAGAGATCCCCACATCCGAATGACAGACAGAACCGCTAGAATCAAAACGAGCTCGTGATCTTGCCGGTGTCGATGAAGCTGAAGATAGCCGAATCTTGTGTTGAGGAGCGAAGTCGCACATGCATCCACGAACTATAGAGGCGTACCTTGATGATTCGTTTTCGACGCGTCAAATCGTTAGATTACTCGTGCCTGATAACATGAGTCAGGTATATCCTCCTTTGAAAACTGCCGGTCCTTCAGCTTCGGTTATAATCTCTATCCAACCTTCATCCTCCGAAAAGTCCCTTTCCGTGCCCGTCACTCCAACTGCCAAAAAGTCAATAATTCTTGTCGTTATACACGATACTGTTCTCTAGCACCGCTTGGATGTTGGGAAACACAAAAATCAACCCCGATGGACCTGTTACGACAAGCTGGACTGTCGTGTTTGAAATCACCGTGATTCCGACCCATCCTCATTTTTAACTCCAAGTTCCATCATCTCCGGGGCTAATACTTCCCAAAATCATCGCCGTCCCTTCCGCACGTTCGCATTGGTTTGCTCTCGCTGCCAGCGGTGAACCACGTCATGAAACCGGTTTACATCGCTCGTAGAACCGGAACCCAACTCACTGCGGATGAGAAGAGGTGGGTTTCATTGGGTCCCCTGCGACGGTGTGAAGTGGTTGCAGATCAAGACTGGTCCGGGCATTTCTTTCTCCGATCCGGATCTTCACGACTGAGGCTCGTGAGGGTGCTACATTATCTACTTTACTATCAAATGATACACCCAAAAGCGGCCTCACGGGCAGACCAGGCAAGAGCTCTCCGAAGAAAGTTTACTCTGTTTTGGGAAACAAGGTCCCGAAGATTATCGATGATGAGTATAGTTCACCAGAACATCTGGAACAGGGAACTTTAATAGTTTTCTGAAGTATGCCGAAGAGGTGAGGGGTGGGTTGCGGATATATCGCAAAGGGCAAATGAGGCGTTTCTACCGTAACGACGACTCAAGAGCGCAGTCTGAGTTAAGAACAACGAGCCAGTTCCGCAAAATCGACAAAATTCCTCCGGAAATACTCCCAGCGGGAAAAGGACTTTCAAATTTCGAATATATCGTACACGGCATTGATGATTATATGCAGCACAAAAAGAACAAGTACACTAGCAAGAATGCATGGGGCATAACCTCTGATGACGGAATACACAGAAGAGAGCAAGAAACGGGACAAGACGGAAGTGCGAGGGTGACAGGCATCAATAGCCGATTGTGAATGAGATACTGGAACCCCTGCGACAAGGGAACCAGAGAACAAAAAAAAAACACCAAAAAAGAAATGCGCAGAGTTCGAGCAATCGCTTGAAGGGAAGGGGGTCCATGCAAATAACAGTCACGCACAGGACAAAAAATGAGAGAGAAAGAGAGAAAAAGAGAGAAGAATCAAAGACAAAACTCATCAACCAAGTCAAACCCATTCGCCGGTAGTACTATCATCATCTGAACATCTTCGCCCATCAGATACGCAGAGGAATGGTATTAGGACCTTGCTCCTCTCCCACCAGACGATGGTGCCTATCAACATCACTGGCCCTAAACTCAGTCCACTCTGACCACGTCCACTCCGACCTAGGTATTCCATCTGACGTATCGTAGCTGGCACATTCAACAACTCTACCCCTCGTCCAGACAGAATCATGACTGAAAGAGACCTCATCCAACTGGACGTATCTATCCCATGCCGCAAATATGTCTTGGATGAGTTCCAGATCCGGATATGAAGAAGCCGGTCGAGGTAACCGAGGAGGGGGTTCGGAAGGATGTGTATCTTCATGTCGATAGAGGTAAAACGTCTTCAAATTCGGAAGGGTATGAAGATGTAATCCACCCATCGAGATCCATTCAGACTAAACAAAGGAGAGGCAGTAAGTCCCAAACAAAAGAAAGAGAAAGACTTGAACAACTGACTTCGTGGATAACGCCATAATCGTACCCAACCTTTAACGACTTCAAACAAGGAAAACAACCTGTGACGCAGAGTAAAACTTCCCGATGCCACCCCTCGCAGAAGATGACGAGCTCTTTCAGGTTCGGGGCGTGGATCCGAGAGAACGTGGAAGATATGAGCTCCGATGAAGGATCTCTAAGTCTAACAGATCGAGCTCTGTTGTTAGGGTGGTATAAAATCCACTGGTGAGGGATATTCAACGATTCGAAGGACTGCGCGTTTTGCGGTATAAGCAACGGAAGTAATGGAAGTGGAGCGCCGGAAAGAATCTTGAGTTTCGCAAGACCGACGTATCCCACAGCCCGAGCCGCAAACTGTGGAATCCCGTATCCTCCTTGCACCACGAGATGCAATTCCTCTAAACTCATGCAGTACCGTAGAAAATTTCCTAGATCAGCATAGAGCAGAGTTGGCCGATTTTCAACACAGCCGGGTTCAGCGGCGTCCTCGGAGAGAATGCGTATCCATAATACGCGAAGGTTGGATAGCGTGGTTGAGAGGAACCTGTTGTGGTGTTTTGGCTTGTTCTCTCTCTGAATAAAAGCGTTGACGACTCGGCTACTCCAATCGCACCAGTCCAGATGCAGAGTTTCGAGGTATTGGGAGGAAAAAAGGATATTATCAATGGCTCCAGAGCAGCCATCAAAACGAAGTTCATCTACTTCCCAGTTATGCTTCCAGATGCGTAAGTCAACAAGTCTCGATAGGTGGGCGACAGCAGCGCTTAGTAGGGAAGCATCGGTGCTATCGCATTGTACGTCGTACGAGCTGATAAAATGCAGAGAATGAAGGTTTGTCAAAGAACTTAAAGCGAGGTGGAATGTCGGCGATAACTTGGAGGCGTTGCATACGAGCTTCGTGATATTGTTCGAATAAGATGACGGGAAGAGGGATGACAGAGTGGCTGGGTCGTTATACGGGAACCATGTGGTGGAATTGTAGAGCATTTTGATTCGAAGGCGTAAATACTTGTCGTCGTCATATCCCATGTAATCTCCCAGATGGGTGATCAAGACAACTGTGCGAATGAGTTGAGCAAGATTTGAGGGAATTTCTGCAGCTAAAGGGGGCAGAGAGGAAGGTATAGCCTGATAGTGCTCGACGTAACGAACACTTCGATAAAGAGACATGATTGCAAGGGCGTTGAACCGCGTACACGTCAACATGCAGGCAAGTAGATCTGCCGGGTCGTCAAGCTGGTCAAAGATCTCCTTCCAAACGTCGTCGGGAAGATCAAGCAGCCATTCCAAAGACTTAACCTCGAACAAGTCATATTCGGAAAGACGACCTTTGTTGCATTGTCGGAGATAAACCTTTCTAGGCATTGTAGTCATTGCTTTGACTGATACATCCGAATTTCGTCAGGACAAAATTGTGTCAAAGTGAAAGTATCACACACCAAAATGAAACGCTTATACTTCTGAGCAGTTAAGAAGACTGCAGGCCAAATCCACTCTCTTTGGTGAAAGGTAAAATGTCGTAGAGGCAGTGATGCCACTGAGGTGAATTGTGGATGGAAACGATAAGAGAAGGCTGTGAGAGAAGTCTGTGGAGTTTTGAATGGAGATACTGAGTTTAATGGTGCTTTGAAGATGAGGTTTGAGGCCTGAGGCCTTGAGGTTTGGAGAAGGGAAGAAGGAGTAAACGTTGAACTTGAATCAATCGCTGAACAATCTGACACGTGATTCAGGGATCAGGCGGGCCGGCTCATACCGGCCAGCGGCTAATTTATTCGCCTTTGTCTACGCAAACTAAGTGTTTTATAGGTTCCATTGGCTTCTGAGCCAATACTGGGTAGTGACCAACGAAAGACACGGCGATCGCTCACTTCAGGTTGACATTTCTTTGGAAACTATATGTTTTGAGATTGTGGAACTTGTTCAGACGCGATTTTAACATCACAATAAGTATGGAGAATCAGAAAACATTGCATTTCAGACGGGCAATCACTAACAACACAACGAGATAGGGTAGCGCTTTGATTGATGGCTACCCATCGTTAACTACTCTCAAACTTCCTAATTTGACCTTACCCTTACTAAGTTCCTTGTGCCAGCCACATTTCCTGGGGCAGTTAATTGACTGATTTGGATTCCTGCTATTAATGCTGTAAATGTGTTCCCTGGCAGAGGTTACCAAGGTGGTATATTCAGTTTCCTTCTGACCTGATTCTCCCCCAGTTCCCCTTGCCAATTCCACTCATCCTCCTTCTCACCCTTAAGCCGGGCATACAAGCTAAATCACCACTTCTTTTACTAAACTTATAGTCTCTCTTGATCTTTAGAGTTCTGCTACACTTTGAATTTCAAAGTGAGTTATGTCTTTGAGTTCTATGTTCACTTTTTTAATAATAGCTCCCATAGTACCTTACCGTCTGGTCAGTAGTCTTCTATCTCTCGCCAGCGTTGACATCCGCAAATAGAGACAGCAATTATAAGGTCGAATAATAAATCGATGACTCAGGACTACACACCTAAAGTTGAAGCCAGTCTCAGCCTCTTTGACTCCACCCCCGCCCGTATTTGTGCCGGCCTCATACTTACCCTTGTTCTCGGATACATCTTCGCTAGATCTCGCCACCTTTGTCGCTCACCTGTATTACTCATTCCCGTGGTCGACCAAGTCACAAAATTGTTTGACAAATGTGTGGTAGATCGTGCCTTTTGTGATGGTGACTACGATCGATTCGAGGTGGTACTCCAGTAGTATGTATTTATTTTAGTTAATGCCATCCAAAAGCTAAGACATTTAGAGAGAGTTTCCGTGGACTCGGCACTCCGATTATTTGAATACACTTAACAGAAACCCCGCTACATTGTAAAAGGTGTTTGGACTAGTATACAATTTTGAAGCGAAGCCCAATTCGACGGAATGTATACTTTTAGTCGTGGTTAGTAAGTATACCCAACCACCAAACAAACTGACGCTCCCATCCAAGCATGACCAAGATATTCAAATCAAGCAAATGGAAAGGGCAACCATCAGGTTCAAGCTGCAAAGGTTCTCAAAATTAACCTGCAAGATAATTTTCGGTTTGAAAGCCTAGAGCTAAACTATGTATTTACATGAATAAGACATTTTATGCAAGAAAGGAAGCAAAACACTCGACATCAGTTGCCTCACTGTTATGGATGTCCAAATCCCTTCCTGCCCTTAACTGCATCTATTATGTGAACATGAAAGGCACTGAAGACTGTCTGTTGGATTTCCGGGTGAGAGTGATTAGATGATGAGGAGTAAGGTAGGTTTGCAATTTCACTGAATGGTAAGAATGGCTTGAATTAGGGCAAACCAATGAGGAAGTCCAGTGTCTATCTACATCTTTATATACTCTACGATGTATCTAGAATGTTCTACAATAAATGAGAATGCTGAGTTAAAGGTTGGAGCTTGAGTCACTACAGAAAGTTCTGGAATACTGGTGAAGATACTCACACAGGCTTGCTGCTTCCACAGCCCGAATCTCAACACTGTTGGCCAAAGAAAACAACAGATAGACGAGCCTACCAATAGAGCGCCGATACTGACAACTCGGATCATCCGCGTCGTCCCATGATTATAATAGCATAGCATTGATTGACAGCGAGAACTGAAGATATTTTTTGAAGAATCTAGTACTACAGCCGATCTATAAATTGTAGTTGCGTTTTGGGATTTTCTCATGACACCGACGTTATTTACTACAAATGCAAACAGCCTAATCCTGCCCCGCTTGGGAACCAGCTGATGGTGCATGGGTCGGTAATATGGAGAACCGGGTTGTTTGCAGTAAATAAAGTCGGTGCCATGAGAAAATTCCAAAATGCGACTACGATTTATGGAAGAGGATTGCTATTCACAGAACAACCAGTAGTTTATGTTCTGATTCTGATGTGTTCTGATTCTGATGTGTTCTGACTCTGATGGTTGGCTCCTGATGGTTGACAAGGTTTCAAGCAGACTGAACCCTTTTAAAAGCTATCCCTAGTCATGCGCTAATTCATTACTCAAATCCTCCTCATCCCCTATCCAGTCCCACAATCCTCCACTTGAGAATGTCTTCTCCAGGTGATCTTGAAGCACCCTTGGCACCATACCTGAGTGCACAGGCTGTCATAGTCAAACCAATCTCCAGCTTCTCTGTGTGTGATTTCTGAATATCAGACATGAAATGTTACTGAATAGATTTTTCTAGGTGTTGTTCTTTCTATATGGTTCGGATAGTTTTTTATTACTGTCAATAATTGTCAGTAACGATTTTTGATGATAGGGATTTACTGTGTTGTCTTTGGGCTGTCAGCAAATGCCCTCTTTCATTACAGTTCTGCCCATAAATTATACAAAGGATGTTCTATAGCTCTCTTTGTTCTAGCAACTATTTTTACTGGCGTTTATGCTTGGGGACTGAGTCAAGAAGTCCATATACTCTTCAATATAGCAATAACAAAAAGTCATGGTCATTTGATCCAGTATCTTCGTGGGGACAATGCAAAATCTGCTTTGATGCAAGTAAAATCCATTTAACAACTCAGTAGTATATACTAACTAGATTCCAATTCCAGTGGAATAACAGATATTACTTCAACTCTTATGAAGTATACTTGCAACCTTTGCTTGAATAGCCTTTTGAACTGACTATTTGGTTTCACTATAGTTCAGTTGCTGACATAATGCTGGTAAGTTCCTGGAAGACACAATTAAGGTGTAACTAATGCTCCATTAAGATTTACCGCTGTTATATTATTTTCAACTCCAGCAAATATATCTTGTATCCACTCACAATCACTGCCGTCATTTTGAATGGTTTGTAGTTTTTACTACTCCTCAGAGTCTTATTTTAACTATTGAAAAGGTTTGGACTTGGGATGTGATCTTGCTTCAACAATTGAAGTTGGTAGCTCATCCAGAGATGGAAGCCCAACTTTTATAGAGAAGACAGCTGAAATTAATGATGGGGTTATGATAGGAATGGCTGTTTTTCAGATAGTGTTGACGTTAATGACTGGTGAGTTCATTATCTATACTATACTGTATAAGATAAATTTGCTCAAGAAATCCCTTAAAGGAGGACGGATTTGGTGGATTACTCGGGAAGCAAAAAACCTAGCCAGAGAGACAGGAAAACCTACAAGGTACAATAACATTATAGCTATAATGTGGGTCAAGACAATCTCTCTGCATACTGAGAGTTAACCAAGAAGTATTAGCACTGAGTCTGCACTTCTATATTCAGGTGCACTGTTAGCAACAGTTGTTTTTCAAGACTTAATATTGGATCTCAACCAAACTGGAGTTATTCCTTTTAATATTGATGTCATTCCAGCGATGATGTCTGTAAGTACTGACTCATCCCACAACATTTGTGTATAGATCTCTAACCTTCTCTAGGGCTTGGCTCCAACTATGGTGATTGCCCGAGTATCACAAGGCAAATCTGTGGATAGTGTTCAGCAGACACTTTCCACTTTTTATATTGCTGATATCCAGGATAGCCAGCAAAGATCAGTTATGGATAGGCAGGCCACAACCAGTATTCAGTTGCAAACACACCATGCCATTGAACACCTGCATGGGGAGGAAACTCTGTCACCTAATGCAGCAGCAGCTGAGAGTGTTTAAGATGTAGCAAACAAACAGGGGACATGATTGTCTAACTGTCTTTCCATATTCTTATTACCAAACAGTTTTTCACACTATCATTGTGCTTTTTAGCCATGACTATCCATTTCTACCTATCTACATCTAGATTTTGCCACCTGAAATCAACCACCCTTTCATTTCCTGTTTAGAAACTGTGACAATCCATGTCTCCCATTTCAGTCACCTGAGCTAAGTTGATTGTTTACTTGGTTTTCACAGCCCCCTAAACTTGATTGCTGAAGATTGCCCAGCAAACTACATTAGTTAACTGCATAGTGTACATCTCTATATAAAGTGGGGTGTGTGTGGATTAAGCTCTTTTCAGAAAAAAAACAAAACAACCCAGAATTTTCTAGTGCTGCCATGTATTGGACTACTAACTCCTCTATCACCAACCACAGTAATGTGGATAATATGTGTAACTATTAATAAGTACTTGCCACAAAGTCTAGTTCTTCTCAACAACCTTATGAAAAGCAAGTGGCTTGACCTCAGTAAAACACCAAGTATCTGCAAGTTCACACCTTCAATTACCTTCATCCTCACAACATTCCATCATCAACATCTGTCATAGCCAAGTCCATCATGACCAGATGACCCACTCCTTCCCATCACTTGTTTCCCTGACTCTAACACACTTATCACTCCTCCCATCACCCTACTTCCCTCCCCTTATTTCTGCTCTTACACTAGACCAGACCCTCATAGATCCAATAGCATCCACCTGGTCCTTCATCTTGACCTCTTGTTATCAGGACCAGGTAAGCATTTCCATACTTCCTTCTTTGTTCTTTACACAATATACTAACACTTGCCATTGGAACCAGACCCCTCACCTTCTGTCATTTTAAGTTGAGGCTTTGCTCCTATTGTTACTCTCTGCTCTATTCACCTTGCTTGCCTATTCTGCTAAAGATCTCTCACTAGCTGTAGTGTTAGACTATCAGCACTTGCCCAACTTTGGGTTTATGAAAGGAAGAATCATTGAGTAATTTCCCAGCAAGGCATCATCGTGATTGACCACAGAAGAATCATAAGAAAGGCTTGGCAAATAATGAATTCATTATTGTTGCTTTGAATACATAGTAGAGAAGCATGCATTCTTGGAAGTGTAAGCAATACATTTTCAGTCTGAAGCTCTGGTCAGTGCTTAATGATACTTCTTAAACTTAAGGAAGAATTATGACAGATGCAACATGAACAAAATTTCCATGGCCTTTTATTGCAGATGTGAGAATTTGCTATAGAGAATATTGAGGTCAAAGTATTGTTTTTTTGGAGAGATGTGACTGTTGTTGTGTTGGGATGAGATCTATAATCATATGAAATTGACCACAGAGATGTGAGTCTTGTACCAGAACTTGTTAACAGTGGTGTGTAGATGAATTGATCACCAGAATGGCCTATAAGTGTCTCAAGATCTCAAGGTCTCCCTCAGTTAGCTAAGGGTCTGGAAGGACTATATGACCACAAGTTCACTATTGTGAATGTTTTTGAATCATTTCCACATCATAACTCCATCAAGAAATATGGGCTCAGTAAACTGGTGTAGGTCTTCCCAACGATCCTCGCTTATATAGAGGTTATAGTCTACTGGATATAAAAAATTCTTTTGTTTCGCAATTGATACTACAAACAGTGAGAGGACATGCTGTTGTTCTTCAAAGTACTCATGAGGTCCATCCACAATCTAAAGTATTAAAAACTCTTTCAGTTTAGCAAACATTCAACCCCCAAGGCTATGAAAATGCCCTCCAAGGATACCTACAGTGCTAGTATTATACTGCATCGGCTTCAAAAATAATCTCCAGATTTCGCACCAAAGTCTGGGGAGCTACCCTTCGAGACACATCTGAAATCGTACCCAGTGAGCGAAATAACAATAATTTGGATAGGCAATTTACAAATTTTGAACTTGAGCTTACTTACCTCCAGATCAAGCATAAGCCTTTGAGCTTCCCGGAAACACTTGATGGTATCTCTCAAGCTGTCCCATATGAAAAGCCCCCATTCGAGGTATTCACGGCGCAGATCCCCATCCACGTCCAGTGGAGCTCTAAGCGCAACTTCTGACGCACGGATTGTAACTCTGGAGTGCAGGTCTGAAAATGAACATTTGCTAAAAGTCAAAGGAGAAAACGTACTGCTGAAGTACCAACTTGAACCTATCATACTCACCCTCCCGAAAGGCATGGCTCGCTACACATCTATTGAACAGTGCGGTGGCTTGGTCGACAACCAGCATAAGTCATCAGCAAAATAACTTGTCCGGCTTTTTCCAGCTTTTTTCCCACTCAAAATTTTGAAAAGCCGACAAGCCGCAAGCTATGTCCCTCACGCCAAAAGCTGACCTAAGTATATACATTTCATTACATTATCGCTACTACGGTCCCCGGGCTAATGTACTAATATGGCTACAACGGAGGTCAGAAGCCGGCTTGTGGCTTGTGCACCAGTAGAAAAGCCGGAAAAAGCCGGAAAAAGCCGACAAGTATTATGACATTTTCCTGATGTCAAGTGACGTGGGTGAATGACAAGGATAGCGAAAACGAATGAAGATATATCCCAGGACAAGGGTAAGAATAAATGCAGCGCATATCCGGGAGGCAGTGGAGGTGAGACCGAAGAGGTTGAGAAGACTGAGGCCAGCTCCAAGTATTGGTGCATAGTCCTGAGCCATTGATGATTTTGTGATTGGGCAATGGCAAATCAGTGGTTGTGGTTATCTGCTTTTAACGAGGGACGGAATGTTTCGGTAAAGGTGAAATGCTATGATAATAAACAGCACGGTTAGGTGGTTTAGAGACATACCTCTCAGCAAATTGCGACGCGTCTGTAGCAGAGCGTCGATCTCTATCAGATTGATGATCGAAGCACAGAGGATGAAGTTTGCAAAGTGAAACCAGTGACGGAGATCCTCGCCTTCGGAAGAGGTATGTTGTCGGATTCCAACCTGCAGTGCTACTCTGAAGGTGAGGGAAACTGTTGCTTGGTTCATAGAGAGGGAGGAATCCATCCTTATAACTTTCGACAAGAATTGAACTGGGTGTCAAAATTGTCTCGTAAACATCCTAAGTTACCGGACCAGCCCCCCAGCTTTCTGCAACTATTGAGATCCAGGACAGATTTGGCATTTTTGAATCAAAAGTGTATTGCTCTCTCTTCCCTGCTCCCGCGAATGTAAGATGGCATGCTTCTGTGAATGGCTTCATAATTGAGGTTCTCGCTAATTCAGTTGGGCAACAAACTATGGATCTCAAGCTGTTAATTGCCGGAACGAGGATATTGTCATAACAGGGGCGCTTTCCCTGTTCCGTCTATTTGATTGAAAGCCTAACAGCATTGCCCACTGACGCCGGGTACCCACCCCAATGAGCACACTTGGTTAGGTCACTAATTGTTCGAGTTGTCTCTCTGTCAATCGTTTCACATTAGGCGCTAGAGGAGGAGAGAACAAACAGTGTAAATCAGCCCACTCTTTTCTTTATAGACGTCGGACGCGGAGCTCCTACTCTTTCCATCTTTGGATCGTCTTGATTCCATCGTGAAAATCAATCAGTCCTTCATCAATATGACAGGGTTGAGGGTGGAGAAGGTGTTTTCCGGAATCGAAGCATGCTTGATGGGGAACAAGTGGGGAAACGAGTAATTAGGGTACCTGAAGAAACCCGATCTGGCCCTCGTAATGTGACACCAAAAATTGATATGCGTGTCACGTCATCCTCCTCATGATCAACTGTGACCTTCGTACCACTAACATCGTTAACATTGCTCTTCTGTTGCAACCCGGCGAGCTCATCACAAAGATTTTATATCGTTCGACTTTTGCCATGGACTCGTCATGCATCATGGTTACTGCCCAATGCTTTAGTATGGGCCGGGGTTCACAGACCTGGAGACTGGATGGAGTTCAGATATGTACCCTGACCTTGGAAGAGCTTCCACAGTGACTTAATGAGTATCGGGTTATGTGGCCATATCGGGATGATTCTGAGAGGATAATACATCAGCTAGTAGCTCCCTTTAAAAGAGTCAAAGTACCGACGTCCACCTTGTACCTTCTGGTTTGATGTGGGGCTCTGTCAATCACTGCCACGGTCATGAAAACCTCAAAGACTTCATGAATTTGAGACTGTTTCATGGTCACAAACGGCTATATGGGAGACATTATCATCTCTCGATCTATCTTCCCAGACAGGCCATGCTTTATCGATAGACTGTCAGAGACGTAACACGATCTCTCCTTTTGGGAAAGGCATTGTACGAGTTGTTGCAGATAATCCTCACCAGTTAGTCCTCTGGCCTTAAATTCCTTCCAAATTCTCATCCAGACTACTCAAAGCGATAGCACACCCGTAGAAATGACGTTGTAACCATCCGAATGTTTCTCGTAATACCCTTCCGAAGTTGACAAACCACCCTTCCGCTCCCTCCGAGTCCTCTTTATAGCACGGCGACTTGAGTTTCCAGTCGGCTCAGGTCGATAGTCGAAAATGGACCGTTGTCCTAGGATGAGGATACACCTTGAACGGGTGACCAGGACTCTGGATAGTAGATAACGGATACCAGATCCAAACGGTTATGACAGTGGACTCATAACTGGAGTCATACTGTTCCTTGTAACAGTTTAGATGAGTCTGACCATAGTGTACTTGCTCATGATTTTCCCTTTGGAAGCTCTCGAACGATACACCGCAACCTCGACACAGATAACATTGTTTCTGTATTCGGTCACGTTTGCCTCAATTGATATTTTTGTAGGAGATTTTAGTGCGAGCAAACCACATGAACGGACCGTCTGAGCAATATGATCGTGAAGCTGCCTGTTTCAAAATACACATACCATCTCCCATCACCCCGAGCCGCTCGCTCCACTTCATATACGAATTGAACAAATTCACTCCGGGCTAATACCTTCCAACGCTCCTGACATCTGTGGCCCTTTTGATATTCCTAAACACTTAATGGCGGGTGATTGAATGAAAAAGTAAAGGTAGGGGGAATATTGCAAACCCGTGAATATCGAGGCGGATTTTTGATTATAGGTACAGGGCTTCCATGAGGACAGTATAGAAGTAGGGATCTTTTAGACCAATGAAAGAGACAAGAAGTGGCTACTGTACCGTACGTCATCCGTTCCATCTCGCTGGTAACCGTTGAATGTTGTTGGACTTACCTCGAGTCACGAGGAAGATTTGACGAATGCTTTCTGTCAGTACAAACAACTTGAGCATTTCCCTCGCTCAGAAATTCACGACCCGAAATCTGACAGAGTACAGTAAGTAACATAGATACACCGAATACTTACATATTTTTGAATCTAGGCCACGGCTAAACTGCGAATAATCACCTCAATGATTCCGTACGCGTCCACAACACGAAACTATCGAGTATTTGGATTGCTCTGAACCAATCAAAATGTCTGGATTTTGGGCATAAACTTCATGGTTAAAGACCACCATCCGTGACTTGACGACACTTGCCACAGAATTGATAGAGTAACTTCGGATATCTCAGACATCACCCGGGGACTACATCAGTACTGCGCACATACGCCTGCAATGAGGCACGAGATGGCGGACCGTGTACACTGTGGATGCTCTGAAGCCACCTCGGCCAACAGAAGGCTGGCCAAAGAAGAGGCTGCAGCTAAAGGCCGAGGCAGGTCCGTTCATCTTATGAAACAGAAATGCAAGAAGGCATGGAGGTCATGATGATATTATTTTTGGACTATATACCCCAACTACCCCAGTGCGGCGCCCTTCCAGTTCCGCTGCCCAGACATTGTGATTCCCCCCGTTCGCCGGGGTTATTTGATTGAGGGTAATCTTAGATCCGTTGAAGGACACGACTGAACATGGGTGAGGCTTCGATTCTGGTCCTTTTGCTATGGTGTTTAATAGTGTCAAAAAAAAATGACCCCCGACACACTGTGAGACCAAGATAGGTTGAAAGCCAACCTAATCCAAGTCAAAAACCAACACCAACCAAGAGCAGATTGACTTCAGTACTGTTAGGTTGATGTTGATCATCCTATTCCCTGCTGATGAAAACAAAAGATATTTTGCTAAATACATAGGTTGATTACACTAGTGTTTCAGGTTGATACAGATAGTAGGTCCAAATGTTGGCCGGAAATGAACCAGATATTGGTTGAAAACTCTGTGAGTCATAGGTTGAAATTAAACATTTGAATAACTCGAAAGTTCCGGCCGAAAATCAACCTAAAAAACGCAGGTTAAATTTCTGGTGTACAGGACTTGGTGTTAGGTTGATTTTTGCGAAAACTGGATGATAAATAACCTATGGTAGATGGTAAATTCATAGGTTGAATATCATCCTATCTAGGTTGATTATCAGCAGAAGCTCTACTGAAATGAATCCAGTATTAGGCTGATAGGGGGTCTGAAAATCAACCTATGGAGGTCTCTCAGAGACAGTGAAAATACCCTCCCCCCCAACAGGCGTTAAAGTCCCCCCAAACAAGATATCAAGTTTCCCCCAAGATGTAAACTTTCCCCCCAAATCAGACTCAATCCTCCAGTACAGGAATTGTTATAAACCCTCAACACTGAGGCTCCTTGTATCCAACTGAACTGAGTCTGTTATTTGGGGGAGATCCAGTTTATTAATCATGGAAAAGATTTTAGTTCTCAGGGGAGAACTACTGCCTGTTCAGAGAGAAATTAATGTTTCAGGAAGCATTCTCACTATCTGGGCTCACTTGATTTTTTGACACTAGCGACATAGGAGCTAATATTGTCAAAAAATAAATTTCCCCCGAGTCACAGACTACTTTTCCTCCTGATCATGAGTTAAACATCCCCGAATCACAAGCTCAAGCTCCCCCCAATCACAGACTGGATTTCCCCCAGATTATAGCTGGGTCTTTCCCTAAATTACAAACTCAGTGCATCTGGGTGCAAGAAGAGACTCAGACATGCTTGTGTTGGGGACTTATAATAATTCATGTGCTGGAGGACTGAGTCCATGATATGGGGGAAAAGCTTGTATCTTGGGGGAAACTTGATGTCTTGTCTCGGGGAACTTTCAATGCTCATTGGGGGAAATGTTTCCACTGTCAGGGGTCATTTTATTTTTTGACACTATTAAACACCATAATCCTCATTTGCTAAGGAATCATTCTCACTATCAGGGCTCAGTTTATTCTTTGACACTAGGGGTATGGGAACTAATAGTGTCAAAAATAAATTCCAAACTAAATTTCCCCCAAATCACAGACTCAAGTTCTTCCTGATCCACAGACTAGATTTCTCTCAAATAATCAACTCAGTTCAGTTGCATACAAGGAACCTCAGTGTTGGGATCTATAACATTTCCTGTACTAGAGAATTGAGTCTCTGATTTGGAGGAAACTTCATTTTGTGATTTGGGGGACATCTAGCTTGTGGTTCAGGGAAATTTAGTATGTGATCTGGGGGGAATTTAGTTTATGATCAAAATTTCTTACTGTTTACTGCTTTGTTTGGGGAGAAATAATGCTATTGGAAGGAGCATTTCCACTGTCCGGGGTCATTTTATTTTTTGACACTATCAAACACCGTAGTATACTTCTGTTGGCTCTCTGACTCATTCAGGCCCACCTACCTGCTAGTGAACTTGTGTGCCATCAATCACCAGACCCTCTTACATTCAACCTTCCATCTCTTTTTGGTTAGGAGTGTGATTATTGCGAAGCTTATTACAGTGCTTTTCATAATCATTCGGAAAAACGAAAAGGTTTTCACCTTATATCGTTTTATTTGGTCGCAGCCGGCAGACCTACGGCTCGATGGCAAGAGTAGGACAAGTCGGCGAGACCTGTCAAGGAGAGACAGTGGATCAGGGGGGTTAGGGGGCTAGCGGAATGTCCTAGGAGCCGTAGCCTCTGCCAGCCGCAAACAAATAGGACCACATAAGTTTTCAAAAATTTCGGTTTTTCCGCATGATTATGAAAAGCGCTGTAATGCACAAAATACTCATCACCCAGGAGAGAGAGGAGCCGGAGGCTATGCTATAGGCCTACTTCACTTGTACAATCTGTTAAAAGTTCCTTCAATGAATTTAAACTCAAGGGAAACATTATGCTGCGCTGCAAACAACTAGTTGCCTGGCTGTCACAAAGTGTGTACTACCTCTATTTTCTTATGGTCTCTTTTCCTTTTCACAATGATACATGATTATTATTGTTTCATCCCTTGATCTTGTCTTCATTCCATTGTGTTCTGTTACTTTCCGCAACGTTCTATCAGTTTCCACATGATACCAGGTCACGATAATGAGACTGGAACGTCGGATATGAGAAAATAGGCTGAATCGGCAAAGCACTAATAATCTCCTCTGAACAGTCCAGAAGAAAAAGAAGAGTGCAAGGGGTGAGGCTTGTCAAAGGTTACGCTCACAGGGAAAGTATTAGGAGCAGCAAACACAACAGCAATCCAATCAATGAGACTACTCGCCGGAAGGCTAGTAATCGACGGAACAGTGGGTATTCGACGGTCTCTCAAACGAAACCAACAAAACAATAGGAACGTCGGAGACGAGCCTAAACAATCAATAACTCGGGACACACCAGGAACTCGAGCTAACAACTCCTACTACAAACGTAGGCACCAAAAGAGCACACAAGACTCTTAAACAATCAATAAGCCACACAAGGACTTAACAAATACTCC
>MU128006.1:0-52166 GCA_014904975.1 Marasmius fiardii PR-910 | reverse complement strand
GCACACTAGGTTTCTACAGGCTAGCTCTGAGTCTATGGGTTCAATGACTCTGAGAATCCTATGGCCTTTTTTTTCATGATGGTGAGCTGCCCCACAACGCGTGTTAAAAGCCCCATCCGTACGTGTAAAAAGCGATTCCATCGACACATGTCGTTCAAAAAACATCCAGAATGCCCTTTCTTCCTCAGCTACTAATCGTTGTTAAATAGATTCTGTCCCGGACGACAACTTTCCGACAAGTTGCGATATCGGTGGATTCGTCCGCGGTATTGATCTGCAGGACCCCGGGTTACAGTTACAGTCAATGGTCTCGCGGGCTAATCCCGACGTTTTCACAGCACGTCGAATCTCTCCCCCCGTACCCGTGCTGATTCATACTTATAACAATCAATATCCTAGGAGTGATTTGCTGACGAGTCCCTGCACGGGTTGCTATCGTCTAGACAGTTCTGTTGTCGGAATCTCTAATTGTCGACATATTTCAAGTTGTCGTTTCAGACGCCCCAATTTTGCACAAAATCATTACCAGAACTCGGAGGCGACTCTCTCTATGGAAGGTGCAAAACAACAACTCCCTTCTCCCTCCCACCAGGATCCAGGGATGGAAGCATATGGTGTGTACACTGGCATCAACCCGGATTTAACATTTAGACTCGGATTGAGAATATAGATTTAGGTTTCGAAATCAACAGACTGCTTGCATTTACAGATCAATTTCTCTTGTTTAGAGAAATCTCATCACCAAAAGTGTCTGGCTAGTTCACTTGCTGTCCCAAAAGCCAGGGTTGCTCTGGCCGTTTCCACTGAACCTCATGCTCGATTGAGTAGGGTCTGTTGTCACCTCCATTCCACGGTTTTCCGACGGTTTACTCGATATATCTCGATGGGTTGTCTGGAGTGGAACCTCTATTACTGGGAGGTCGTTGTGTCCTGAAAATATCGCTATGCCGGTCTGATGATAATTGATTTTTCTTCTTAGATTCTTCTGCATACAAATTTGGCGATAAAAATGCGGGAGATCCTACGGATGTGGATTTAATGACACCCCCAATTGGCGAGTTATATTCTCTCGCACCTACTCCAAAATTAGACTTGGATGTCCATATGGATGACTGTTGTCCGCGGTTCGAAGACCTCAAAGTTAACGTTGGAGGAATTCTCCAGCGTTGGACTTTTTGCGTATGTAAATGCAACGTCTACAAAGTGCAGTAAGAATGAGCCACCGATTTCCAAGTTCCGACGCACGAACTTGATCCGACCATATGACCTGCCTCATAGCGCCACTATCAGGTTATCAACTTGTATCAACCGGTATCTGTCTTTGCAGTGGCTTGGTTTTCGCGGGAGTCTCCTAAGACGTCGAAGGCTCCAGGTAGCTTGGCCTGTCAAAGGTGAGTAATTCGCTATCGTTCAATCACTGCCTTCAAATACTCTTGTGCTGTCCTTATCCAAGTTCTTATCGCCACTACTGTTCCGCGAAAGTCTCGTACTCACTCTCGGCCGTATGAGGCTCTACATTGCGGATTTCAAGAACACTAGAGACGTGCCTGAGCCCTTCGTGATGGCGTCCCGTGGTCCAACAACCTCCAATATTTCCCTCTCAAACTCCCTCGTTTTAGGCTCTCCAAAAGCCATAATTCGAGTCAACACCGATGCTTGGCAGCGTTAGACTCCGTTCACGACGGCGATGAGAATATAAATGTATGAAGGGTCGTGAAGATATTCCGATATCCTCTTTAGATTTTTGGTTTTTGTTATATGTAGTACCAGAAAGAAAAATGAATACACACCGCAAATCCAATTTCATATCCGTTGAAAATCCTGCCTGTGGCTGTTGAATGAGATTCTGATGCCGGGGGAGTATGCGGACATAGGGCGGAGCTCCGGATGACGGAAGTTTTGCCAAGCCGCGAGTTTTTTCTTTGCTCCCCTTACCATGATGACAACAGTTTTCCCTAATAAATACAGCAAACCTCGTCCACAAGTCCGGCGTTTCCCTTTCCCTGTCTAGCGACTCCTAGACCATCCCCGACGACTGAGGGCTCTACCATTCATTCTTTTATCTTTTTGGCCTTAGATGTCTAGTGTCGACGAGGAGAGGGGAAAAGTGTCGAGGCAGGAAACGTTCGTGGGGACACCTAGCAGATTATCGTCATGGGTGCAGTATTTGAAGGAAGATGTCGATCCTAAAGAGTGCACAGCTCCTCTCGCTGCGTACTGTTTTATGACCGGGTTTCTGTGCGTTACCGTTCTTGTTTTTCCAGGGGGACTAAATGTTCTGATCTGAAAATTCGTAACTGACAGTGACTCGATTTCTTTCTCTGCGATTTTCGTGTGGTGTGGTTTCCAAACTGGAAACTTTATTCAAGTGAGCAAGGGCTTTTTTCCTTGGAGAACTGATGAACTCATGGGGGTTTTTCCAAGCTTGCTGTTGCTATTGCAAGGCTTTTTGAAGGTTCTCCCGGAAACAGGGATCAGACGTTCCACAAGGCAGATCAGCAAGCTCTCACTTCGCTCGTTGCTTTCAACGTCGGGGCCTTCGTTGGTCGTATAGGGGATCATATGGGAACACATAAACGGATATGGCTGATGTTGGGCACATTCATCCAAACTCTTTTCACCATGGCCGCTGCGGTTACCATTTGGAAGAGTGGTTCGGGTGGCATTGCTGATGAACGAGCTGACCCAGCTTGGACTAACGGACTCTCATTTGCCGCTATCGTGTTTATGAGTGCGAGTCTTGGTCTGCAGGGTATCCAAGCAAAGAGGTTGAACACGCAGTTCACTACAACTAGTGTGTTTTTTTTCTGTTGTTTTCCTCTTCAGAGGCTGACCTGGTTTTAGTTGTTCTTACCACCGTTTGGGTTGAGCTTATGACCGATCCTAGCCTCTTCAATCTCCGTCAGAAAGTCATCACCCGCGATCACAAACTCATCGCCGCAGGATCACTCTTCATCGGAGGTTTCGCTTCTCGTGCCATTTTAGCTAAAATCGGGCCAGGAGGTGCATTGGGAGTTGCTGTAGGATTTAGGATTTTGATTACCTTTGCATGGTTGTTCGTTCCGGCCAAACCTCAGAAGACTTCCGAGAAGAAGTAAAAAAAAAACAACTTTTTTTTATTATTCTTTTTTTTTTTTTTTGCAATTTTTTTCTTCGTAGGGTTCGCTTTTTCGACCAATATCGAACGTTCTTCCTCCGTCGCTCTTTGTTTTTTTTTCTCTGAACAAGAATGGGTCGATAGGTCGAGGGTTGTGGTTTAGATTCCCTTCTGTTGTATGATAATAGAAATCATAGAAACAACCATCACAAGTTCGAGCTTACCAGAACTCCCTCGGACTTGTTCCAGTTACATTAGGGAGATGTGGGACCAATCAAAAACCTATCATAACAAACTCAGGAACAGAGATAAGGATTCGGTTAGACTCTAATCGAATCTGTCGTCGAGGCTATGAAGGGAATCACTAATCGTACTCAATTCGTACTTCACCCTGAGCGCCGAGCGCGGGCGTTTTCCTGGGTCTCACCCCAACAACCTGCCAGTTGTCCGCGTCACCCATGCGATCAATCCCGATACATATGTGGCTTGCGCAGCACATCAATTGAACACTCTTGAAATCCACTTCCAACATTCATGGACGACGACGGTCTACCAGTTAAAAAACGAAGACTTCAGAATGCTTGTGACGAATGTCGAAAGCGCAAGAGCGAGTCTTTTCATTTTCCATTTTTCGTTCGAGTTCGGGAGTTAACAATCGAGCAGTAAAATGTAGGTTGGAATCAACAGAATTTGGAGGGATTTATGGCTGAAAGAAGTGGGCAGGCGATAGCGCGAATATGCCAGGAAATGTCTGCAGTAATTGTTTGTCGTTCAGGACAGCGTGCACGCATGTTATGGCTCAGGCGAAAAAGGTGGGTACATATCGTGTTGAAACGAAAGAGTGTTTCTCTGATGCTCGTTAGAAACGGGGACCTCCGAGAGGGTACTTGACTCTACTCATTTTTCTATATACGAAGATTGTTCTGAAACTTTGTCTTGCACCCAGGACTCCTCGCGGTCAGAAAACTATCCAGTCTATCGTCAAGGCGATTTTGTCAACTTCGAAACCGTATAATGTACCGGACGACCCAGAAGATATACGTCAACTGTTAACCGACCTGGCTAATCGTATAGTCACGCTGGAGGAAGAGCTAGAGGAGGCTCGGCGGGGGCCTTCTTTAACAGAGAGCACTGCTGGTTTGACTCCACCCTCTATGGCGGACACGTATTATACTTCGGCCTCGATCCATTCTCCCCGTGATTTGGAAGAATGCGCCGACGCTGCTACATCTTGCCTTGTACAAGACTTTATGAAACGACTCCATCTTGGTCAAAAGGCCGAGCGTCATTTCGGTCCATCCAACAACGTCAATCTGTTGATCAGCGCCCTAAGTCTGCAGGAGAACCAAGCAGGCCCCAAACTACCCCTTGAACGGCTCGCCAGCCGACGACTGGAATTCTGGAATATTCATCCTGTGTGTACCCCCCTCGCTCGCTAGAAAGATACCTTCTAAAACTTTCACCCAAATCCCACAAGTGGCAAGCAGAATTTGTAGATCCAGAACCCAACTACACATTTCCCGAAGAAGATCTTATGCAGGACCTCATCGAGTTATATTTCACTAATGTCAACTGTTACTTCCCTATCCTTCACCGCGGTATCTTTGAAAGCGCTGTGGGGAATCGATTGCACTACCGCGACCGACATTTTGCCGCCGTTCTACTCGTAGTGTGTGCTACGGGATCGCGGTACTCGAATGATCCTCGGGTTTTTGACGATTCACAGTCTACATTGAGCGCCGGATGGAAATGGTATCGACAGATCCGTCTTGTTCGTTCCAACTTTGTGAAAACGCCGAGTGTGTATGAGCTTCAGCTCTACTGTGTGCGTTGTACTCTCTCTTTTGCAGATCCTCCGGAAACTGAAAGAGCTCCTTTTCCCCCCATCAGATCGCTGTTTTTTTCATTCAAGGGACTTCTACCGCGGAAGCCTGTTGGATCATTCTTGCCATTGGTGTCCGCTATGCACAAGATCTGGGGATTCACCGAAAACCACCTTCAGGTTCTAAACCGACGGTTGAAACTCAGTTGTGGAACCGAGCTTTTTGGGGTTTGATTGCTATAGATGTAGTGATGAGCTCGTTTTTAGGAAGACCTAGGGCGACGAATACTGATGAGTAAGTAAGGGCTCGTTATCCCTTCCTGTTCCAAACCATCCCTTATCCAATCCATTCTAGTTTCGATCTTCCGCTTCCTATTGACTGTGATGACGAATACTGGGAAACTGAAGATCCGGATCAGGCGTTCAAACAACCCGCTGGTAAACCCTCTACTATGAGCTTTTGGGTAGAGTTTTTAAAGTTGTTGGACATTGTCGGTTTCGCTCAGCGGACGATTGTCAGTGTTTTTTCCTCTCTCTCCCTGTATCATTAGCAATTTGTCTAAACGTCTGTCATCTAGTACGCTGTTCGAAGGTCGGATATGTGGACAAGGATGGGAATGTCAGGTCCAGAATGGAACGAAAAAATCGTAGCTGAACTTGACTCTGCTCTCAACTATTGGGTCGATCAGATTCCTCAACATTGTGAGAGGGTGTTCCCTAGCACTTCCTTCGTCCTCTGCTTTCTTCTCACTTATCCTCTCAGTGAAATGGGATCCCAACAGTTCTGCACCGATCTGGTCTAATCAGTCTACTATTCTCTACGTGACATATTACTGGGTTCAGATTCTGGTTCATAAACCGTTCATCTCACCCACGAATGAAGAACCGGTGTTGACTTTTCCCTCGTTGAGTATCTGCGCCAACGCTGCTAGATCGTGTTGTCATATCGTGGACGTTCAACAACGGAAGACTATCCTTGTGTTCCCTACTATCCTTGTAATGTTCCATCCTTCTAGCTTACCATTTTCGGGTCGAGTTGTGCTGATCTACCGGAATTCATGCCTAGAATGCGATATATTCCTCTGCGGTATGTTACTTCTGCTCTGGTCTTTCCCCCGTTTTGGCTCAACATATGTGTTCTGGCTTTCAGATTATCCTGTTCCTCAATACTTGGAGAGGAAACCAGATGAAGACTACGCCTGACGCACACAGGGAACTTACGGATGTGTACAAGTGTGTCAGTATACTTCGTTTATTTGAATCCAGGTACGCGTAGATGAAGATGTTCTCAAAGTGTTGTCTCTTAACCATGTCTTTCCCCTTCCCCCCCCCCTCCAGATCACAGGTTTCTGGCCGTTTCTGGTAAGCATCTCAAAAGAAAACCACTCATTCAGCCGACTAAGCCGTTGTAATCCAGCGATATCATCAACGAGCTGCTCTCACTTTGCGGTTTACCTACTCAACGCTCTTCTTCATTGAAGCGCTCTCAACGAGAGGAAGAAACCGACGACGACGACGACGATGTCGACTCTGATTCGAGCACCACCCAGGTTAATGAAGACAGCCCGTCGTCATCGAACAGCACACGAATCGTTCACCATCCTCGCCCTATCGCTGGATCCAAACGTGCCGAAATGTTCAGAGAAAACGAGAAGCAGTCCGAGCCGTCGCCCCCCTCGGCTGAATTTACGTTCTCTTTACCTACTAGCAGTGCGGAACTCGGTAGTCTGCCTCTTCACGAGGTTTTCTCGCTCCCAGCCACTCAGCAGCAGAGCGATTTTTGGGTACCGGGAAACATGGATATCTCTCAATTTGGTCTTCAGTTTGGGCAGTTTCCTGCTGGCGGCGGTGGAGATCTGACGTTTACGTCTCCGTCTGCGTCTGGTCATGCTGGCTCTGGGATGGGTATGACTGAGTTGCCGGAATCTACTTATACGAATCGGATGATGGCGGAGTCTTTGTCTAGTGCTTTTGGGAATGCAGGTACGGAGCCTGTTCTTTTTTTTCAGCTGAAACGCTTTGAAAAATCCAACTGTCTTTTTGTTGATAGGTCCTGGATTACCGTTTGGATTTGAAGGACTGACGAGCCCTACAACGTTCGTGATCTTTTTCTTTCTTTTGACCTTTTGAGTTTAACGCCCATCTTTTCAGCGCTTGGACCGATTGGAATTCTTATCTCGCGGGTTTGGACGAGATGTTGCAAGGTTTCCAGTCCACCGTGTAATTATCTAATTATTATTTTTTTTCTTTCGGTTTTCTACATCAAATAAATTATGTGTACGGCTACATTTACCTCAGTAATTTATGTATTGGTATCATATATCTTCGAAACAACTGTGGTTATCGATATTACAACGCCATGATCGAATAGAAAGAGTAAGAATATGAGGGAGCGGAAGCGTAGCGAGACAATTAAGCCATCGCATGCAATATAGAGGGTTAGAGGAACGTTTGCGGGGTGAACCGTAATTGAACAAGTTTGCAAGGGCTGAACAAACGTTTCCGAAGGGTTAGTGGGCTCGTCTACGTACGTGTCGCCTGATCTTAGTGCCATTTTCAACTGGACACTTGCCAGCATCAATGCAATCTCTCCATGCGGCGTACATGAGGATGACGAACGCTTGACCTTCAGGACTGCCAGTTACAAAAGGGTTGGTATCTAGCCAACCAAGGGGATTAACAGCCGGCTGGACGATACCCTCCACCGTAACACGAGCCAATCCCTGATAATCGTTCCCAGAAATCGCCTTTCGAATGCCATCCGCCCAGGCGATATACGTAGACCCGAAAAGTTCCGGCCTCATGACAGCCATTCGATAAACGACGGAAGCCAACATTGAAGATCCTGAAATCTCTCCGAAACCATGTCCGTCTTCCCAAGTGTTGTCGAGATAGTTACGAAGGAGACCGTTGTCCATGGGAGCTCCTTTGGCGCCGTCGATGATTTCTTTGATCCATGTGGTGAGATTGCTGATGGCTTGGTCTCTCCAACCCTGCGTGAGGTCCGTGGGGGCTCTAGCGACGGTAGCTAAGACTCGTGCCATTCCTCCGGCGGCCCAACCGTTGCCCGTTGCCCATAGACCGTGATCGACACTTTGAGGGCCTATGATGTGTTCCCAAACTCCGTCGTAGGGTTTGCTTGTGATGTTGGCTTTGAGAACTTGGCGATAGTTACCACAAAGCTCGACACTGTCGTGTAGGAGACTACTATCGTTGGTGTCTACAGCGTAGTAGGAAATGAAAGGTGGACCCATGTACATGAAGTCGGCCCTATAAACAGATGAAAAAAAAAAAAAAAGGCTGAAGGTATTTCTTCCAACTACTCACCAAAGCTCCGGAACATCCGCTCTCTGAGAAATAGCTCCGTTCCAAAATCTTGGTGCTCCATGAAGCATGTAGTCGATCTGATCTTTCGCGGCCGTAGCATACCTCCCGTCGGTCTTCCCCAACATGACGGCGCTGACGCCCAAACTTGCTGGGTCTCCGACTGCTCCGTCTCCGGGAGAAAGTCCGTCTGCTCCGTGACCTAAAATGATTTTCTGGGCAGCGTACTTCAATGCTCTGACAGTCGAGGGATCGCGAACAGGAACGGGAAAAGGGGAGGGAGAGAATACAGAGAGTGGGGGATCGTATAGCTCTAGAAGAGCCTGAGCCGTTGCACCGTATTCCCAGGAGTGGCTGGGAAGTGACTCAGCCAATTGAGCTACTTTAGCTGCATCGAAACCGGCTTCGAAGGGAAATACGGACGCGGCGGTGCTGACGAGGGAGTCAAGGACTCCTTTGAGGTCAAGCGCGAGTGCGAGATGTGTAGATAATAAAAGAGTGACGGGGATGGCCCTCATACGGGGAATGGTTGAGGGTGATTGACTGAGCTCAAATTGCAGAAAAGTTGTGACAGGACAGTGCTGCTAGCAAGCTTTAAGTATATTTCAACAGGCACAGGGAACATGCCCGATAAGACTGGGCTCGACCACTTGGCAAAACAAGGCGGAAGAAAAATTAAAAATCAAGAATTGATCGGATGATGTTACTTGCTTCGGTGTGCATGACAAGGACAAAAACAGGGTAAAAGTTCATCGATCAACGTTCATCCGTCGACACCTAATGACACAAAAATTTTCAGCCCTTAATCTTTCGATACATGGACCTTACTATGAATTTTGAGGCTTCCTTTGGCTAACTTAAGTTCTGTCGTGCTCGTTTTTCCGGTATCTTGTGTCATAACTATAGTACTGGAGCTGACACGGATCCGTACTAGCCAAGATCGGCAACAACGGTAAGAAATTGAAAACAAAACGTTACTTGAAGTGTGCCTGGACCGTTACTGATACCTATCTATCTACGACCGTCTTGACGTGGTAGTACCAGGTCGTTAGGTTTCATCCTGATTCATGTTGAATGCAGGTTGAGATGAAGCAAAACTGGTTATGGATATTATCATTAGTAGATATAAGCTACGAAAATGATCAGAATCACTGCTCAAATTTCATGTGGAACACGGAACTGACAATACGAGACTCTCCCAATCATCCACTAAGACGCTTCTATATGGTCCACGTTTTGAGACTGTACACCACCGGAAACAGATGATTCGAATATTAACGGTCCTTGCAATCCTCCCATCTGGTTGCAAATCGCGCGCGCGTCACCATGAAATGCTTCCGGTAAGCCGTCATTCTTTTTTCCGAGGAGGATTTGAGGCAACACGCGTGTGTGGAATACCCGATGTGCAACAGAGCCTCCCTAGAAAGGAAAAATAAATGTCGAGTTTAGCTTTTTGGGCAGAGATTAAACAACATACAAATTGGTGATATATTCCGCCAATAACGGCTGACACAGTGTCCCCCTGCACCTTGTACAGCCCAACGCTCTTCAATAACGATGTTTTGTCACCAGTAGAACCGAGTTTCTCTGCCCTGACAGTCGGCGTCCATCTGAGCATGCGACCCAAACCCCATTTTGATCCTACGTGCTCCCCGAGAACGTAAGTGTTTAGTGTCCGCGAAAGAATTTCTTCCAAGTCGTCCGTTACTTTGAGGTGAGGTGAAGAAGAAAGAAGCAAGAGCAAGTAAGACTGAAGCACTCGTCGACCTGTTTAACAGACAAGTTCTCTTTCGGTCAACAGAGCGCATTGGAAGAAAGCGCGACAACGCACCAAGGAAGCCAAGGCTGCCATTATGTCCATACACGGCTGCAGGATGACTAGCATGCGTCAGAATCCGCCTCGCGAGCTCTTGGGGAAACTGGAGTCCCGGGAAAAGCCCGTTCAAGTGTTCAGCAAAAACCGGATCTGGTTCACGCATTGTTGAGTAGTCCACCCTCTCCGTCAGCCTCATTTCCGGTCGTCGAGACTTTAGCATCTTCCGCCTATCCAAACCCTCGTTCCTGGTGCCCTTCATCTTGAGATCCTGGTAGGGCTCGTCCACCTTCAAAGCGCCTCGCCGCCAGGCGCGGTTCGTTGAAAACGTTGGATTCGGTGCTTCGGAGAGATGATTTGGGCGGGTTTGCTTCTTGAGGACTACTTGAGCATATTTTCTCTCTGGTGTCCTTTTAGTTCCTAATTCGCAGAAGTAGACTAGGGATACTTACCTCTCCCTGTTCCGGAGGACGAAGGGGCGCAGACAGTCACAGGCGTGAGGAAGGATCTTGCCGTTCTGTTGAAGCAGGAGATTCCTCTCGACATATTCAAAGAAATGAAAACGAGGAGAGGACTTCCTTTTTTTTCCTAGTCGTTCGCGACGTTGCGGCTCGACTACGATGGGTGGGTGAAATTTATGCAGCGTCACGTGGTTGAGTTTCACAGACCTTGCCAAATTTGGCAACTGGGCTGCGCCGAGATGCCGCTTCTCACGGTTCGTATATCTTATGAAGAAATTCGTTCAACGTTTCCCCTCCTCCTTCCCTATCCCATCTTCCTCTCCTGTTCTCGCTTCCTGATCTCCTGATCTTGACTCAGAGGCCATAGAAACTTTTATGCTGAACTCATATGTATCACCTCACAAAAAGGGCCCTTCTTGGTCAACACTCGCCTTAAACTTATGCTCTCTTGAGGGCCAATAAATGCTCATTAAACTTGCAAAACACTTTTTTGACCCTCAAGCGTAGGTATTTTCAAGTAGATGCCGAGAATCAGGTCCCTCATCTACTATTCAGAGTCAACCTTCAACGTCTTCGCATCCGAACTTCTCAATCTTCGACGGTTTGTCGGGACCGCTGCTTATTGACTTTGGTCCTTTCCCACCCAATGACTCAAGTGGGGACAAGCCGATCTTCATTGGGTACCCTAAAAGCTTGAGCTGGGGCTGCGCAAAAGGATTTGACATGCGCGATTGGCTATCAAAGCTCTATCAAGATTCTTTGTCTATCCAATCCTTCTCCGGCCCCTCCGCATTTACTCGAAGAAGCAGCTCTAACACACGGATGGGCCTTGCACGTTGTCTGCCTTGGGAATAAACTGTAAAGCGCCCAAGAAGCGTGAATGCTCGAAACAGATGACTCCTCAGTATCAGTTTGTAAACGAACAGGATCATTCCAGACTGGAAGATCATTAAATTGGCCATTCGCAACTTCTTTCATTCTGGGACCAGAGTGAGCAATCGAGTGTTCTTTCATTTACATCTTGCCGAGCCTTGTGGTGATGCCGGCTGGATTCACTTTGGGTCTCGCACATACAATCGTCATATACTAGGTCCATCCATGTCAGTGGACCGCTGGCCTTGGTCTTTCTGGTTCTACGACTCAGGGAATGCTGGTACTTTCACTCACCAGATATTTCGTACATTCGGAGCCGACAAGCTCTCAAGACGTGCTGCTCTTTTTAACGCCATGTCTCTCACACGTTTCTATCGGAGATACTGACCACTGCTTTCAATCTGATAGGTCTTAAGTTCTTGCAGGCGGAACGAGTGCGCCCCTTGCTCACCTATAGATACTCACATTTTTCGATTGCAGGATCTACGCTGGACAAGTTGGTTCAAGAAGCTTACGCCACACGGCCCCTTCCTCACCTGACCGAACGATCTATCAGTCCTTACGACTCTCGACAATTCTTTCTCAGATTCCACATCTACTTTTGGGCTCGAGCTCTAGAAGACTTTTGAAGAACCGTTTTTTCCCTCTTGCGAGAACACTGCCATTATGAACTCGCCTTCCTATGGTTATTCAATAAGCTCGAGATGTGAGCAGTGCTCATAGATCTCATGTATTGATCCTCAACGCAGCTGTGTAACGGAACAAAGATATGATGTAAGTTATGACTAAAACGACTATTCCATCAGAACTATCGATGAAGGTGCGTCAAAGCAACAAATTAATTTGAGACCCCGGAAAAACTAATCCTTGCAACGATGGGCTTTAATTGCTCATCGACGATATATGGAGGAGTATTTTCATTGCGCGGAATTTCAACACCAAGTTTCTGTCGAGAATAGTCAGTACCACATCGGGATACCAAATGACTGATTTCAATCCTCTCACAAGAATGTCTCCACGTTTAAGCGCATAAGGACGACCGTCCAATGGAACCCCATTCACAAAAGTCCCAAACCCAGTCCCGAGATCCCTAATGTAAATCTGTGGCTCAGTTAATATTGTGACAGTCCCGACGGCAAGCGAAATAGTAAAGAAGACCGACTATGTTGTTAGATATCCAAGCCTCCGCATGCATACAGTCTAGACTAAGAGGCAAAACATATGTGCCACTAGTGGAAGATAACATCGGGGCGAAATATCCATTCGTCGGGGCGCCTCTTCTTGAAGGATGCTGCGGGTCAATCTGGGAACCAAGAACGACTCTCATGTTTCCCTGAATCGGAATAAACTTCGCTTGAAATGGGAAGCTCGCAGAAGTGGGTTGAAGGCTGAGGAAGGGTGGCGGGATGATGGACATAGCGACGGGAGCACGAAATCGGGTGGCAGGCTAGGTATAACGAGGAATTTGATTGACAAAGGAGGACGGCTTGGAAAGGCTTTGCTATATAAGTGGGGGAGATCGGGATTCAAATCGAATCATTCTTCCTGGACTGAGAGTATAGAAGATCCAACGGCGCTTGTCGTTTGTTTAAGGTTCTGCCAGTGAATTTCCTTTCAGAACCACAACCGTACGCAAGGTGCCGCGTTATCGCATATCACTGTTAAAGAACACACACAGTGAACATCCCTGAAAAATCACGTACTAGAAAACTGAGCCGCGGTACGTCGAACAACAGACCGAATGTGATGCCGCTGTTTTTAGGAAAACATTCCACCAATGGGAGTCCCTTGTGCCATGAGTCCTTCCCGCTCCTCCCCCTCTCTTACAGCACGCTTCAAAAATTCAAACTTCTCAGCCTCACGAGCTTTGATATTCTTGTTGTTGCGCAGTCGAAGATTGGACATGAGGACCAACCCAACGTTCCGGGTTGAGGATACGTAAAAGAATTGCCAAGACAGCGATCAGCCCTCTCATTCCGAGCGTGATGATCCCGACAGCGGAAATACGCTGTAGTCTGTGTTCTCAATATTTTTGAAAGCGCGCGCGAAAGAATTCGAACGTGTTTTTGAAACATCTAATAATTTTCTTTGGCGATTTGACCGAAGAAAAATCATATCCTAGTTTCATTTGTAACCCGTTCGCTCATCCAAAACTTACATCTCTCAATCTCAGCATCGGAAATTTCCTCCATCTCGGTGAGAGTAGCTTTTTCATCTCCCCTGGTCAATTTCAGCCTTTGCCTCGTGCCGTTTGTCGGCGAAAGAAAGGGTTCCCACGGGGGTGAGTTGGGGAGCTTCGAAACTGAGGGGTCTCCAGATGCTCCAAAGGATGTCCAGTACGCGATGGCCTCTCGGGAGATAAGAGATTCACTCTGTACAAGACCAATTTAGTGCTCTGAGAGTGGCGAGCTGAAGACATAGGACGATATGCACCGAATTGAAAGGGGTGAACGTGTTCCCAGCATTTCCAAAGGTACTTTTATGTACCACGTTAGGAATGCACGATTTTTTTCGATATCCTGAAGGGCTTACTTTGTTCCTGCATATGTGAATTCAGTGGGTGGGGTGTCCGAATTGTCGAAACTAATAAAACATACCATCAAACAGAAAGTATATATCAGATGTGTGCATAGTCCCGAGATAAGGTCTTGCGTCGTAGAGAACTCTGTTAGGAGCATTCCAGCTATACAAGAATATTCCGTGAGTTTTGCCACGGGACGAATTATTTTTGCGACTACTTACGCGAACGAGTAAACATTTTTTACGCCTTTCGCCGAAAGGCCTTCAGCGAGAAACCAATCCCTATTGAGGATAGGATGAGATATGATGAAGCTAGAGACGACCTCCAACGACCGACATGCAAGTGAAAATGGCTTGCCCAGCCATATTCCACGCCCTGTCCCACTCAGTTGGGAAGGAACCATTGTTCGAGAGAGGATAGAGTGTCAGAGCCTCATCTCTCAATTCCTCTGACTATGCAGCCAGATCATAAGCCAAAAAGGTGAATCGCACAAAGGGGGAGAACCTACCACCCCAGGCCACCTCGAGAATACAATCCTCTTTATATCTTCATCTGTAACAAACTGGTCGGGACTCCCGCTCGCAAATGTCTTCCCATCTCCCGTGCAATGACCTCCGTTATATTCCACTGCAGAGAAATTACCAGAAGCGATCAACCGGGAAGGTAAGTCTGGTAGAAAACCTCCTGGCCCTTCAACAACGGGAGCGAATTCGCCATTGGGAGTGCGATTTATTGCGCTCACGATAGCACCAAGAGATGCGTTACGCATACACGACAGAATATCCGAGGTGTTGCCGATGGTTGGGCAGCCTATAAACTTTGCCGCGTTTACTGAGAAGAGGTAGATGAATAAATCCTTCAGGTCTACAAAAAAAGACAGTTTCTTACCGAAATTCTGTTCAATCTGCGAGTCATTTCGCGTTGGCCCAAAGCCAATGGACTGGGGGGTGGCTCGTTTAAAGGGTACGGGCTTGGTCCCTATTGAAGGCCGTATTTAGGTGTAGCCATTACAGCTTCAAAGCTAGATAAAACACCCACCACCATACGCTGTAACTTGCATGACGACACCCGCGCCGCCTGCGCTCTCACCGTAGATCGCCACGTTATCTGGATCGCCGCCGAACTTGGAGATATGCCTTTGAACCCATTCCAAGCCAGCACGTTGATCGAGTAGTCCCACGTTAAGATCGCCATTCCCTGTGTTGGGATGGAACGCAGGGATCGTCGGTCCGCCAAGGAAGCCCATCATTCCGAGACGGTACGTTATAGATACTCCGACTATTTCAGTAGGATGTTGTGCCACCCAGTCATACAAAGGGAACCCTTGAGGTGACTATGTCCTATTCAGGTAAGTTTGAGCACGGTTCCTGATTACAATTCACTGACGTTCGCATAAAAACCCCCGCCCTGAAAATCCACTCGGTAAGAGATAGGAATGAGGACGAAAGAAAGAGGACATGCGTGAATATAGACAGCTACGGGCAAGTTGTCTCCTTCCGATGCCTTCGTAGGTTTCCATATGTTCAATGTTAAACAGTCTGCAGTTATAGGGGGGTATTTAATGAAACGCTCAGTCACCAACCCTTTGTAAATAAACCTTACCTTCGGTTCCTACGCCCACCACGGCAGGACGCTGTATGCAAGGCGGTCCCCAACTCCGTGCATCTGTGATCGTACCGCTCGATTTCGCGTCTTCTTCCAAATTACGAGGAGCTCTCCAACGAAGATCACCGAGCGGGGGTTGAGCATAAGGAACTCCCCCAAAGAACGTCACAGGTCCCACGACTGGAGCATCCGGATTGGTCGGAGAAGATGGTGGGGTGCTATTACCAGCAAAAGCAGCATACCCCAGATCGACAACTGGCCCAAGTGGGGAGGTGAGCTGCGCGGAAATCGCAGAAAACGGGAGAAAAAGGGCGATAGCAAGTCGAAGCATTAAGAAGAAACGAGTCGTGGTGCCCACTTTTCTGGTTCAGAAAGCACACGGGGGGTACTGGATCAAGGAAAAACTCCAGAAGACTATCATGTGCGCTGAGTTTAGAGGGCGCCGGCCCGCAATATCTGCAGAAAGCAGACGTAAGAAATCTCGACTGACCATGGCGAGAGCGTGTGCACTTCTATACATGGTTCAAGGACGAGATCATCGCATACTTTAAGTTGTATATGCCACGGGTCTGGTACCGTCCGGAGTATGTATATATTGGAGCAGCATGCACGAACAAAGTCACCGATAAGAGCCCGTCAAAGAATATCTTCTCTCGTGTCACCCCTGCAGATCAGGCTTCAAGCAGACGGTGGAGGACGATGGTGGAGGAGGATCAGAATAAGTTGCGTGGGAATTGTCAGCAACCCACATGACCACGCCACAGGTACGCGTTTCACGCTCCGATAGTCACTGACTCACTGGTCACTTCAGATATCTGCGTCGCGTTAACATTCTATGGTATAAGGGACTTTTGAACCAGCGGCGTGAATCAGAATGTTCGTCAAAGCAAGAATGAAGTCCTAAATCCTCCAAGACCTATCAACATCAATACCCTTCCACCTGGATTCGGATACTAGTAGTACATTCCGAGTCGTACAGAGACTATCTAAGTTATGCCTCTATTACACTTAAAGAATAAATACATCTCACAACAACATCGTCTATCTGGGCAAAAACGGGCTAAACTACATTCGACGAGCGTCGCCGGAGCTCTTGATCTCCGCGACCATTTTTGACCCTCCAGGTTTCTGGGACTCCCACTTCAGAGTCTCTCCCGCTCAAAGAGCGCCTATTATCAGTAGCAAATACGAGCCCTGTCCGAGCCAACGCGGTGTCTTCAGAGCCTGAGCACGATAACGACACTGTTGATTCGGTAGTAGCTTTTAGTAACTCGCTGAAAAAGGTACGGCTGTTAAGGCTAGTAGTACAAATCCAGAATGAGGGTTGGTAACCGAACGAGAGAGCTCAGCAAAAACTCACTTTGCAAGTAAAGTATTGGCGTATGTATCTGAAACGAGATAGGTGCAGAACAGGAACCAGAGGGTGTGTGGAGAGAGCAGGTACTAATCGAAACAGCGGTCCTGCTATCAGTCATAAAAAACAGAAGAGTCATCAAATGGTCTTACCGATATGAGGGCTGCTATTGCGAAGAGGCTATACATCAAACTCTTTGAGCTCAAGGCACGCTGAGGAAGTTTGGGCCAACTCACGACGGCATAATCCCGGTATTGAAATAAGAAATCGTGAGTATTCGTAACGCTTGATCATGCCTGAACGGAAAATTTAGTCTAGTGGGACCGACGCTTGACCGGAGAGGCAAGAGACGGACGTACTTTGGTTGTCCTATTTTGCTATTAGCCAAAGTCCATGTCAACACGGCAGTGAGCGAGACATCGACAGCGATGTTAAAGCATAAAGACGTTAGGAGGTAGGTCTATGAAGTATCATTTAAACGAAGCACAGGGCCGACGGAAGCTCTTGCGTACCCGGACTGTGAAGATGTCCGACACGTATGTAAGGGTGAACACCTCGATAATACCAGATAGACTGGTGACTATTAGGAAAGGTTGAAGTTTGACGGCGCATGGTGACGGCAGAACAATACTCACCAAAGTTACCAGCGATACAACAAAGCTGAGAGAGTGAACATTTAGTATACTGAAAACTTTAGATTTCTTACGTCGATCGACTCACAAGCAGCACAAGAAAGATCAGAGACTTCCATGCATTCAAAGACGTTCTCAAACCTGTATGTGATCACTAGTCAGAAGACTAAGAGGAATAACCGTAAGCTACTCACATTTGTAGACGCGTGAAGCAAGGAACCTCATGTCTAGTAAGTCGTTTGTCTCGAGGGATGCAACGGGAACTTACGACTGGCACACGAGGATTAGGGTAGACTGTAGTAAACCGTGTGAGCTTGGAAAACATACCCGGGACGAATTAACTTTGTTAACGTACCGAGACAGTAAGGGACGCCTGAATCGGGCATCAATATCAATCGAGGTGAGAGAGGGGGATATATATTGCTCATACCATCGGGGACCTATAGTCTGATTCAGAAACGAGGATGGGATAAACAGAGAACTTTCAGCTCGCCAGTGAAGCCTGAAGGCCATGGGTTGGTCGGAGATTGTTTTGACCGTATAATAATAAGCACTATAGACGAGCAGACTGGTATGTAGAAAGGACAAGGTCCAAGTAACGGCAACCTATGGCCAGACCTGAGTAGGTGAAGTGAGAGGATGAGGGGAAATATATGAACTGACCAGGGCCTTTAAGGTGAATCGATCGTTTCTCGAGTTGAAGACATATATGTAGGTCTGGGTCGTCGTCGCTCCTGTTAAACTAGAATCGGGTTAGTGAATGTCACGCCCGAGGAGGGGATGGATCGTCAAAAGACGGACAAGGTAGCGACAATTGCGGTGATGAACAACACCCCAAAGGTGTTGTCATAGGTGAAATCGAAGGAGGACATCCGGACTCACGAAAGAAATCTGGTCCTATTATATGACAATGGACACGTAGGAAACCGTCAACCGGGTCGGAATACTCCATCGGAATTTCCGTAACACTAAGTAAGATCGTCGGAAAAAGGAAATCTTGTTTTTAACAAAAAAAATCATCTAGATCGGGCGCCGAGTCGTAGGCACGGAGGAGAAATGCACTGACTCACGTATCCGATATATTGTCTGCCAAATGCTGGTACCCATTCGCGAAGCAATCGATGCAGACATAGTTCTTCGCTATAGGTTTGGGGCAGACTGCGCAGAACTTTCCGCAAGGGGCGACCGTCGGAACAGGTCGCTGAGAGAGGTCGTGCGAACTTTTAAACGTGGGCCATCACGGAATTTGGCGCAACCACGTTTTTGTTTTTTATGATCATCGATGTTTACCATACTACTCTACCCAAGTTATCTTTCTCTTTAACACTACGTCTTATCTGTATTATTTATTCAAGCGATCGTACTGGCTTTGAGCGTATCAGTTTGTGTGGAGACATACGTACCAAGTGAGGCCTCTGGACATCTTAGATTGGGATACGAAGTACTTATCCAGAGTATCAGAATAGCGTTCTGGAACGCGACTCCGAGGTGCTCGATTAGAGATCCATACCGACCGTCGCCCCTCGACTTGTCGTAAATTGATCTTCTCTTCTACACCTGAGGTCGAAACCTCAATGTCCACGCGCCACAACTGAAATACGCCGACTTTTACAAGTTTCGGAACTAGCTCGTTATGTAGGTGAGAAGTCAAGTAACTCGGGAGGATACGTAGCGCACCCTTCAAAGTTCAGTAGGTTTGCACATCGGGGTGGAGAGTCCCACCTACCGCGTCAGGATAAAAATTGGGGCTGTTGTCAACCAGCCCAGTTTAGTTTCCAGGGTCTAGGCCTTTGATTCAGAACCAGCAGTTTCGGAACTTTGGACCAGTCTTCGAATTTCGAATTTCAAAGTTTTAGCTTTAAACGTTTAACCTTTCGAATTCGACCTCTGCCAATAATGGCAAAGATATCGTAGGCGGGAAGGGCACAAACTTGAATTTTGAGTCTGCATCTGCCGGCACGTAGACTCCAAGGTTCAGTTCAAATTACTTTGTCGCATTTTACCACAATCTTCCTTGTGACAAGTTTTGACTGGGAAGCCGGTGTAGACATGGTTTTGACACGGTTTGCTGTCATTTCAGTGATATGTATTGCACTTAAAAGGCTGATAGTCTGATGTTTATAACTTTTCTTACTATTCTAAAAGTAATTAACCTACTTGGTACCTCTTGTGTTTGAGTGTAATATGTCAGGCTCTCAGCATGGGAATCATAGGTTATTGAAGATTGATAGCGAGAGTTAAATGGGAAGGAAACGGATGATTTGGATATTCAAATTTCGAGGCATGATTGTGACAAGACTGGATCCTGTTCAATTAGGCATATTCGAAAGGAGCCGTTAATAACAGAGCTGGGACAAGTTGTGCGGAAAAACCTGGGTGTAAGTAGCTTGGTTTCAAAGTGGTCAGCGCTTTGTGAATGACATTGCCGGAAATCGGTCGAACTTGGATGATTGTAACAACGAGGAGGTTAGTTTTTTCGTCGTATAAATGGAAGGTCAAAACTGTGCCCGATTCACAACTAGGCCATTGTAGAAAACCGCTTGACATACGATGAGACGGAAAAAAACCCACCTGACTAGAGAAACCTTGATGCTTTCATAACTGAAGTTATCGGAAAGATGACTTGCCTGGTCCAAGGTTGCCAGTCGAAGTCAAATGCAAATATTCATCGGAGGAGGCACTCAATCCCACGCCCAGATTTGAACCGTGGGTTTCGGAGACACGTGTGAAATTTGAATTGTTTGAGTACACGTGGTTTAGATGCTGACTAATAGTAAATACGTCATGGTACCTGAAGCCTTCCGATCCACGCTACAAAAAAATTCTCCATCAAGTACCCGGATATATAACTGTCACCCTCTGATCCTCACCCTCTGAATTCAGAGTAGCTATTGGTCCAGTTGCGATCCACAGTGAGTTCCGAGATTCAATATCTAAAAGACGTTAGAGGTCAACAGCATTATTTATGGCTCCCACCGGGTGCGTATTTCTTCGCGTTTTTCATCATTATTCTGACAGCCTTGCCGGGGCAGTTTACTATGGGTCTAGCGAATGAAATGAGAGCCAAAGCGGTCATGTATTTCCGCGTGGGTCGACGGGTCCGGTGTTAACGATTGCGACACTAATCTATCCTTCCTTGGATGAAAGGGCTGTTCCCACATCTTGATATTTAGTGGTGATGCAAGATTGCGGCGGCGACCTTGGGTATAACGATTTATAAATAGGGCTCAGCCCCACAGTTTTCGCAAACTCTTCGCCCCAACCTGTGTTCAGTAACCACACGTGCGTCCTCTCGTCATCGCTCCAGGTATTATATATTGCGACACTGAATAAATTATAGCCCGGTCCAACTCGGTTTCGCTCCATGTCTTCGTCGTCGGATCACAGTCATGATAGAAACCCCGCCCCCTTACAAGACGTCGAAAGCAAACGACCAGCGTTTATTCTGACCTGGACGGAAGTGAAGCTACTGGGTATCGCGGGTGTAGGGTTCTTCCTCGATGGTACGTGTACTAGCTGTCCTTCAATTACATCTGTATTCACAGTCTCTTGAGCCTACGACCTCTTCATCATCAACCCCGTCGCAACCATGCTCCAGTATCGGCTGTATGGTGGACATTCCTTGCCACCAAACCTGGAAGGGTTCATGAAAGCAGGTGCCAACATCGGCAGTGTGATCGGCCAGTTCCTCTTTGGTCAGTTTCACTCGGACTCTTGCATTGCGTCAAGACTCATAACTCTATCCAAGGTTATCTCGCCGACTCACTCGGCAGAAAAGCTGTCTACGGGAAAGAGCTGATGCTCATCATACTTGCGACCATCCTATGCATCACAACACCGACAGGTCGTATCTCCCCCGATTCGTGTTTGATTTACTTGGGCATGTTCCGTATTTTGCTTGGAGTCGGAGTGGGCGGTGACTACCCCATGTCGGCTAGTGTTACCTCCGATCGGGCAAATCTTCGTAAACGAGGAACAATGCTCGCCTACATCTTTTCCAACCAAGGATGGGGCTCGTTCGTAGGATCCCTCGCGACGATTATCGTATTGGAATGTTATAGACACGTCATGAATGTCGAGGGCAAGACGAGTAAAGTCGATGGTATTTGGAGGATTGTCGTTGGAATTTCACTCATACCAGCGTTTGCGACTCTATATCAGCGCTTGACGATGCCAGAAAGTAAGCGGTTTGAGGCATCCAAGGACCTTGAACAAGAGAAGAATTTGATGGAGCTGAAGAAGGCTAATGAGCGGACGCAGGGTGTGTATGGTGATTCATCCAGCTCCAATTTGGATGAACCAAAGAAGGAGAATGGGACGATTACCCTTGGCGGGTTAGAGTTCAATGCGAATGAAAAACCAGAAGCGATCGCTACCAAAAAAGAGAAAGCGCATTTCAGAGGTGAGTTTTATCACGAACGCTACCCTGTCATCGGCCCATTGCTCACCATCCGTTATACCTCCCAGAATTCATCAGATATTTCTCGGAATGGCGCCATCTCAAACTTCTCATTGGAACTAGTGCATGCTGGTTCCTTCTCGATATCGCGTGGGTGGCTTGTCCTTACTATCGTCGATGATCACTGACCTTTGGTGTTTAGGTTCTATGGGATCAATTTGAACCAAAACGTCGTGCTACAACAGATTGGCTTCGATGGCAGATCAGGATCAGCTTGGGAAAGGTTGTTCAACGTTTCTACCGGTGGAATCATCATCACTGCGTTAGGCTTTGTCCCTGGTGAGACTGATACTTATCGTCGAACAGCCGTGTACTTATCTTTCTCCTAGGTTACTATGTTTCGGTTTTGACCATCGAGATCCTCGGACGGAAAGTCATACAGATTCAAGGGTTCTTGATGGCTGCTCTATTTTGTGTGTTTTTTGAGCCTTAAGAGTCCCTCCGCTGAAGTGCTTACGCGTTTCTCTGCCTCACAGTGGGCATCCTAGCTGGAAAGTTCCATTCGCTCAGCCATGCCTCGTTTATCGTTTGTTTCACGTTCCTTCAGTTCTTCTTCAACTTTGGAGCGAACACGACTACCTATGTACGTTTCCTCCACAAGTCATCGATTCCATGAGGATTGACCGTAAGGGTTTATCTGTAGTGTTATCCCGCTGAGCTGTTCCCTACGCGATTTCGCGCATTCGCTCATGGAATTTCTGCTGCGTCCGGGAAAGTCGGAGCTATCATCTCTGCTTTGGCCTTCAATCAGTTGAGTAAAGATATCGGGACGCCTGCTGTTCTTTGGAGTACGCATAATTTACCCCCCTTCTTGGCTTACCGTCCGTGTTGACCGATGATTATACACTAGTTTTCTTTGGTGTTTGTGTCCTCGGTGCAGGTGAGCTTGTGATGTGGTTTTTTTTCTAGGCTGGATGCTAATGTGATTTTTTTTTTTTTTTTGTGGTCGGTAGTGTTTACGCTGCTTTTGCCTGAGGTTAAAGGACGAGATCCTGATCTTATTTTGGCGGAGGAGATTAGGGAGGCAAAAGCGATAGCGGGCAGGCAGTAGGGTTTTTCAGGTAACTGAGATCTAACCCCACGCCACTCTCAACGATTTTGAGAGGAAGATTTTTCCGATGGCTCTTTGAACCGTTCTGTCAGCAGCTTAGTTCAGTTTACTAGTATTGTTTTGCGCACGGGTGGATTTATCCGAGGGCTGTGGTGCTAGCTAGCTTTGTCTTGATAATTGTCAACGGGAGATCGATTCTTTTTTTTTACATAAAAGGAGCTGTGGAGAGTGTGAAGTATTCTCTCCCGGGTGCTTTGACTTTACGTAATGCTTTGTCATCGTCTTCGAATTTCAACCACCATCTGACTGTCAGATTAACTTTCCACTATGAGCCCCAGCGACCCGAAGCCAACGACTCGGGAATGAAAAATGAGTCTATCAGTGGAGTTCAGGTGGGTTACAAGTAAGTATATGACCTCCGATGGCTGGCTAATCCAGTCGCTCCCACCGTTGTGTCCACTGCAGGAAAAGATCCGATTATTACAGGGGAGAGACAGGGTACGGGTTAGAGTGGTCGCTATGATGAAGACAAGTCGCTCGCAGAGATAGATGCTTTGACACAATCGAAAGGGTGAACCTTTTATCGGCCAGTGAGTCGGCTTCTTACTTCGTTCCTCATGATACTCCCGCAGCGTAACGTGACTCGGTCATTATGGAAAAAAACATTCAATCAGGGAGACCCTGACTCTCATCATTCGTTGGAGAATCGGTCCTATCTTTAAAACGTGTGTATTCCATCCAAATCCAAGGAGCCGTTCATTTTGAAAGAGCCTGTGAGAGCCTGAGAATACGTCCTTTCTCGCACACATGACCCCCACAAACGAAGTAATACGTTCCTAGTGGCTCTCATAGTGCCTGTGAGGAATGACAGAGAAGCTTCAGGCCCTCGAGCTCACATGCGTCAAAGTTTGTCAGAGTGTACTGGGATCCGAATATCTTTTCATGTATAACAGCGCCCCTGGCTCAGCACGAGTGGGTTGTCAACTTTGGGTGAGTTTTTTCAACTTTTCAAGGGCAGATACGTTCTTCTTTTGGTTCTAACGAAAAAAGTCTTCGAGGGAAGGGTGGTCTACACTCGTTTCTTTGTCATGTCTTCTTCTTCGCATCAAAGCAATGGCGGTCAAGCGCGCTTGGAAGAGGTCGAAAGGAAACGTCCAGCGTTTGTTTTGACTTTGACTGAAGCAAAGTTGCTGGCGATTACGGGTGTAGGATTTTTCGTTGATGGTGCGTTGTGCTGGTTCCCCTTTTTTAAACATACTTGTCCTCATAGTTTTTCAAAAGCTTACGACCTGTTTGTTATTAATCCCGTCTCAACGATGCTTCAATACAGGCTATATGGCGGCGGATCGTTGCCTCCGAGGCTCGAGGGATTCATAAAAGCAAGCGCCAATATAGGGACAGTCCCCGGACAGATCATCTTCGGTCAGTACATCTTCCACTTTTCACAAAAAAAAAAATTAACGCCGAGTACCCACTCTTTCAGGTTATCTCGCTGATTCGCTCGGCAGAAAAGCGGTTTACGGGAAGGAACTGATGCTGATCATCTTCGCGACTATCCTATGTCTCACAACACCAACGGGTCAGATCTCCCCCGATTCTTGTTTGATCTACTTGGGCATGTTCCGTATTTTGGTTGGAGTCGGAGTGGGCGGTGACTATCCCTTGGCGGCCACTGTTACCACTGACCGAGCTAATCTTCGTAAGCGAGGCACGATGCTTGCCTACAACATCACGAACCAAGGATGGGGTTCGTTTTGTGGGTCTTTGGTGACGATTGTTGTGTTGGCGTGTTATAAGCACGTTATGGATGTTGAGGGCAAGACGAGTAAAGTTGATGGTGTTTGGAGGATCGTTGTTGCGGTTTCTTTGATACCTGCTTTTGCGACGCTGTACCAGCGGTTGACGATGTCTGAGAGTAGAAGGTTTGAGGCGTCAAAGGATTTGGGGCAAGAGAAGAATCTGATGGAGTTGAAGCGGGCTAATGAGCGGACGGAGGGGTTGTATGGTGATGAGGATTCGTTTCACACTACTAGTCTGGATAAAACGGAAGAGGTCGGGACTGACAATGTTCCGCATTTGGAGTACCATGCGAATGAAAGTCCGGAAACGGTAGTGAGGAGGAAGGAGCCGGCAAAACTCAGTGGTAAGGTCTTTTCTTGCGAGGACTATTGTTTGTTTTTCGGTGGACTAAGTATTCGCTCTAGAATTCTGCCGATATTTCTCAGAGTGGCGCCATCTGAAGCTCCTTATTGCGACTAGTATGTGCTGGTTTCTTCTCGATATTGCGTAAGTGGGCTGGTTCCAGTTTTTGTGCCTATTACCCTGACCCTCGCTCCTTTTCCAGATTCTATGGAATCAATTTGAACCAAAATTTTGTGCTGCAACAGATTGGTTTCGATGGGAAAACGGGAACGGCATGGCAAAGGTTGTTCAACGTTTCTACAGGTGGAATTATTATAACTGCTTTAGGCTTTGTACCTGGTAAGTCCATGATAGGTATTGTCGACAGCTCATGAGCTAAACCTATCGTATCGTTAGGTTATTGGGTAACGGTCCTGACCATCGAAATACTTGGGCGAAAGTGGATACAACTTCAAGGCTTCTTGACCGCTGCCCTGTTTTGTATGTATCAAGCTCTTTTCACGATCTGTTTCCCAAAGTAGTGCTTATGCAGTTTCCGTCCATTTAGTGGCCATCTTGGCTGCAAAGTTCGATTCCCTAAGTCATGCCTCGTTCATTGTGTGCTTTACACTTCTCCAGTTTTTCTTCAACTTTGGAGCAAATATGACGATCTATGTATGTTCCTCCCCCACCGATTATGAAGGACTACATTGACCCGCGTTTTGCTCGGTAGATCATTCCTGCTGAATTGTTCCCGACGCGATTCCGTGGACTCGCTCATGGAATTTCTGCTGCTGCTGGTAAAGCTGGTGCCATCGTCTCTGCGTTGGCGTTTAACCAGTTGAGTAAGGATGTCGGAACGCCTGTTGTTCTTTGGAGTATGTGTTTGTTTCATGTACCTGGTTTGTTCTGACAGAGCATTTCAGTTTTCTTTGGTATTTGTATTCTTGGTGCATGTGAGTCTTTTGTGTTCTAGAAACTGTGCATGGGATAGAAATTCACCATCGTTCTTTTTTTTGAAGTCTTTACGCTGCTTTTACCGGAGGTCAAAGGACGGGACCCTGATCTGATTTTAGCGGAAGAGATCAGAGAAGCGAGGGTGAAGGCCGGTGGGACGTAGCTAGTTTAGAGATTGGATTTTTTTTTTTTTACCTATGCTCTCTTTGTGCTCATGATCATGCTACGACTTCTTTCCCATGTCTGCAAAGTTTGCGAGGGCTGTCAGCTTCAGTTATTTTCTGTGGATCTTACCGCTCATTGTAAGCGTTGATCACGCCAGACTTCTTCAGACCTGCGGTTCATCTCATTGCCGTCTTCGCTCGCTGGTACTGGTTGAATGATTTTATTCGGCTTGTGCGGAGAGGAAGTGTGTTGGAATGGTGCTTTCAGTTGAAAAAATTGCGAGGCACCGGTGAGGCCGTTTTGTTGGTAGAATTTTGTGCACCCATACATGTACTGCGCTATACATATATTCTCATCTAAATCTCTTACTGAACGGTCTGAACGTAAATGTGGGCTGTGGCTGGAAACGGCGAGGAAGAAAACCCAATCCTTGATTGATAGCTAGGGGAGGGGCTACTATCAACCTAATTTAGTCCAGATATGGCCGGTACAGCCTGCCTTCGGGGTTGATTATCAACAGAGCTTGTCGAATACAGACCCTCGCTCGGTTATCAGTTAGCAAGCTCCCAAATTGGGCTTTTTTGTCTGTTATCGATGTTATCGTGCTCCAAGTCTACGTCGGTGGTGGCGAAACGATCTTGAAGGTCGCGGCCCCCCCCTTGGTCAACAGTTCTTCCCGCTGCAACAGACCACAATAACTTTCTCTCTCCGAGCGCCAGGCAGCAACCAAGCTTATCAAAAGCAATTGATGGAAGACGCAGTTGTGCTTGGATAGAACATCCTTTGCGGGGTTTCGGGAGGTTTTGGAGGTGCAAACGTAAGGATTGATAAGGATCGGTGCCAGTACTACCTTCGGCGTAAGTTTTGCGCAGTGAGACCGAAAAAGATGTTGTCCTGTATGAGAATATTATGAACCGTACACGTATTTTGACGTGAGTGTCGCGAATAGTAATGAGGCAGCTTGAGTCTAAGGAAACTCTTCTATCCTAGCCGAGGCCTTGAAGCCTGAGTATTAGACTGAGAGCTACAGTGAGGCTGCCGCTGGGTCGCTTCGTGTCGTCATCGCCGTACGCGCTAGACGCTGCTAGACGATGGTCACGGTGTAGGCGCTCGCTCGCCATTTTGTGGTCCAACCACCATCATCACTGTCAATCCCATACCGTTTCGTTCATCGCGAACGACAGACTGCACCTTTTTCGCGATTGCCATCCTTTGCATCTCTCCTCCATGAGACAGAACCTACGTGCCACGCATCACTTATTCGCTGTGAGAAGTTGTTCAGGATCTGATCTAATACACATCGACAGGCTGAGGAATGAGTAGCCTCATATGCGCATAATGGATTGTTGCAAGGGGAAAGCCCGGAAATAACTCATGATCAGGGAGGGAGGTTGCTGGAAAGGACGACATAGGAAAGTTCAAAGGGCCGAAGGATCTGCCGATCGGGGGGTTTAAGAGACTACGTCGTCAACTTGTCCAGAACCATGCATGAGCCTACAATGTACGCCCTTCACTAATTTGACTGGCCTTGAACTTGATCACTGACTCCGCCCTTCAGATTTATTGTTTCCCGTTCCCGCAATATATACGTACACGCACGCCGTCCTCATTCCAAAAGCCTCCCCAAGCATGAGTTAGCATACGAGATTATTTCCTTCATTGAAGAACCGTGCCATGCGTTTTTGGGTCCCATTCAACGTTCAAGGAAGCCTGTAAGCTTCAAGATTGCGGGCTGCCGTTGACCATGTAATTTTCCTCGCACATGACCCCCATAAACGAGCTGCTAAAACGGGTTTAGTGGCTCTCACAGTCACCGCTCATCACCAGTGGTTATCACAAAATTTTCGAGCCTCGCGTTTACCATGCTTCAAGGGTTTTCGAGGTATAACTTGGGTCCGGGTATGCCTCGTGTATCATAGTACCTGAGTAGTCGGACTTTGCCAGCGCGGTACCCATCGTCGGTGAGTGCAGAACAAAAAGATTGTTCCCTCCCCTACTAAAGCCATACAGGAGAACAATGAACGTTCCTTCTTCGACCGTCCTAGTGGGCACGACTCCAACCGGGAATACCAGCGCCATAACCGTTTTGATTGACCTCGCTTGGCAAGGTTCCCCTCCTCCCAGTTATGTCGTTGATCGACTTTCCTTCCAACTAGTCTACCATGTCGACCTGGTCTTGATCTCTGCCTTTGCACTCATTTTTCTCTCCCGATTACCTCGTCTCTTCGCTCGTTTTTGGTCCATATCGGAAATATTTGGCGGACTCTTCCTTTACCACCAGTCTCTTCGATCGCGGCGTCGTGTCCAGTTCAACAGTGAATGGGGACCGAATCATAGAGAACTATCCACCGACAATTCACATAATCGTGGACACGTTCCTCGTAATGCACGAAGAGTAGGAGAAAAAGGGTCTTCCGTGGAGCCTTCCTATCCAGCTCACGTCCGTCCGTACCCAGTATTTCTGCGTCGTGTAGTGCAGCGGTTGAGGAAGCGGATCAATCCCGGAATATCGGTCGCAGACATGATGACCATGGTGCTTTACTTCTCCGTATTGCTCTACCCGGGCTTTTATAAGGCCAATCCTTTCGAGGCGTTTGATCGATATGGATGGATTTCGATATCTCAGTACCCTTTCGCCCTGGTGATGGCAGGAAAGAATAACGTGCTGGGAGCACTTTTAGGTGTGGGGTATGAAAAGGTGTGTTCAACGAATCTATTTTCGTATATATCTCACTTAACCCTTGCAGCTCAATTTCATGCATCGGTTCATTGGGAGAGTTGTTGTTCTGACGGCCAATATGCATGCTTTGGGATACCGTGAGCTGGAAAACATCTTCCACTCTTCCTCTCCTTACCATCAATTTCTTGCAGTTTACCAATGGACGATGTTGGGAATAGTCAAGTCATCAGTCAAGACGCCGATGGCTTACTGGGGTTTAACTGCCCTCGTCTGCCTGGATGTTCTCTATTTTTTCTCCACGTCGTTCTGGAGGAACAAAGCGTACAGAATCTTTTTGTCGACGCATGTTCTTAGCATGATTTTTCTTATACCATCCGTACGTACTTGCTCTTCGTCCCGCCCCGTTCTTATTTTACAACCCCGTTGCAGACTCTTTTGCACAAGCCCGCAACGGGCCCTTACGTCTATGCAACCCTTGGTCTATTTTTGTCTGACTACCTCTTCCGTAATCTTCGCTCCCGATGGACAACCGCAATCATCAGACCTCTCCCTGAACTCGGCATAACTCACGTTGAAATACCAAAAGTCAACGCAGGCTGGCGAGCAGGTCAACACGTCCGTCTTCGCGTTTTATCGAGTGGAATGGGGTTCCTTGGATGGACGGAGGTTCATCCGTTCACGATTGCGAGTACGCCTGGGGGAGCTGAAGGAGTTGTTTTGATGTGTAAGAAGGCTGGGGATTGGACTGAGAGATTGTATGATCTTGCGAGGAGCGGTGATTATTCTCAGCCACGAGGAAGAGGGTCGAGGAGAGGACGGGATGGTGATGGTGAACGGGACTATGAGCCGGTGAAAGTGAAAGTGTGGGTGGAGGGACCGTATGGTGGAACGGGGCATATGATGTTTGCTAGTTTTTCTGCTGCGGTTTTTGTGGTTGGGGGGAGTGGTGTTACGTTTGCGTTGTCTATGGTGCAGGATTTTATAAGGAAGGATTTGGAAGGTCGTAGTCGTGTTAAAGTTGTTGAGGTTGTGTGGAGTGTTCAGGATGCTTGTGAGTTTTTTTTTTCCGGTTTTGCGCCCGTTTTTTTTTTTTTTTTTGTGGAGGTGCTTACCCCCTGCCTGATAGCTTCACTTGTACCTCTACTACCGATGTTCACTTCGATGATACAACAATCCGTATTCACTCCGTTGCGGATATCGATATTCTATACTCGCGCTCCTACAGGTCAATTCCCGTTCTCGGAAGAATTTTTCCGTTCGACTTTCCTTACGCTTTCGCCGGGACGACCGAAGATATCGAAGATTATAGAAGGTGTGATATCGAAGACGGTCGCGTTGGGATCGGAGGAGTTTAAAGAGCGGGGTAGGATAAGTGGGCTTGGGATCGGTGTTTGTGGGCCGGAGGAGATGGTGGCGGGGGTGTTTGAGGAAGTTGAGAAAGTGGATCCGACGAGGAGAGATCAGGTTGGTGGGATTGAAGTGCATGAAGAGTATGCCTTTTTTTTTTCTGGTGTTGCGTGTGGTTCTGATTTGCTGTTTGTAGAACCTTTGGGTGGTAAAACAGGTTAGAGGGTTGGGGATTTTTGTGGCGGGTTCCATCGAATTTAGACAGACCCTTTTTCGTAGACCTGTGTATATTGTGTATTACCTAGATTAGATTTATTGCCATGTTATTTGCCTTTCTTGATTACCAGTGAATCTAGATCTCGCTAAACGTGGGTGCACAACGTCTGGCTCTGAATTATGTCTTGCATAGAAAATACAACAGTTCTCTAGGTGTTCATTATGTTCATCAAGATACGTAGGTAAAGAGGGCCGAGAGGCGAGGGAAGTAAAAATACATTGGGGGCATCCTCCGTAAGAGGACATAAAGCACAGCTTGAAACCTTGGAATGCGACTAGTGGATATACATGGGTAGTCGCAAATTGATCAAGATAATCGTGGGGACGTGTATCTGAGGAGGACGGGAACATAAAGGCGGAGTAGAGACGGATGTAGAACGTCTACGCCTATCTCAACGCCATCATCTGCGTCTTGACCCAAGCTCGTTGTCTAAGATTAGGCTGCATAGGTGATTCGTCAAGTAATTCATCCTTCTCCTCATCTGAATCGCCGTCGGCCCTTGTCCGAAACCAATGGGCGGAGGCCAAACTAGGTCTCTCCTCACTGGCATTACTAGATTGTGTGGATGACGACGACGAGGCTACGGAGGCCTCTCCAGCGGCTGCGGGTTTGGAGGTGCTAGCCTGATTTCGAGAGTCGTTAGAGGTCGTCGCCGCTTTCTGTTGTGGTCGCATGAAAGATATAGCTCTCGGTGGTGGAAGGTCGTGCGTATGGGTCGAAAGCACAGTGGTAGTAGGAGTATGAGGAGTAGGGGTGCTGCCACTCGACGCCTTTCGCACTGGTATTGGTCTGACCGGAGTGTAGACTAACCCTTTATTGGCTGACGTGTCGACCGGACCCCATGTTGACGACCCTGAATTTATCGACATATCGGTCACTACTGGGCGTAGGGCCATGTCAAAACTCTGGCTGGTGCCGTTCCCTCCTATGCGTGAAGCACCGTCGTTCGCGACCACAGATCCACTCCCAGGCGTCGTTGTGGTCCCGTTGGATTTGGCGTTGCACGTCATCACTCCTCCCCCTCCTCCGTACACCTCATCCATGTCAAAGTCGAACACAAACTTTTCTCCCATGAATTCCTTCAGTTTCCTCACCATCGCATTGATCATCTTTCCTTGCGCCTCGACCACCTTGCCCTGCTGGCTGATGAGCTTTTCTTGTCTGTCTAACTTATCGAGCGCGATTCCCCAATCTAAAGAACTTTTCGAACCCGATAAGGTAGCAGTAGTATCCTTGACCTCACCGAGGTCTGTTTGCATAGCTTTGAAGCTGTTAGTCAATGCATTAAGGGTCGTGACAACGGTCGGAAGGGTAGACGAGGTAGGCAGCGAGCGGGGCTCTAATGCGGCTGTGGGAAGGAGAGAAGTTGAAGGGTCCGGTGTCGATCCCGTCGAGGAAGGTGGCGACGAAAGCTCCGAAATATCCCCCGGTTCGTGAGCTTTCTGTTTTCCCTTATCCGCCGCTGAGAGTGTTGGTCTCTCACCTTCCTGTTCTTCCTCTTCCTCATCCGTGTCCAAATCAAATTCTCTGCGAACAGGACGAGCGCTTCGCCCAGGATTTGCACGAGTTTTTGTCTGTCCAGGCCACCCTAGAATTTTATCTCCTGACGTCTTATCCCCAACAGGGTCGGAAAATGTCGGAGGTACGGGTACCTTGCGACGAGATCTTGGTGCTCCTCGCTCTTGCGGTCGTGTAGGATTTCTGTTGTGTCTCGAGCTAGAAGCAGATGCGGATGCGGACATCGATGACTCGGTCAAAATTGACGCTGGTAATGGCGCCGGTGGTCCCAACTTTAAGGGTGGTATATACACAGACGGAGGCGCAAGCATCAGTACCGGAAGGTCTGATGGCGTAGATGTAGACGGACGTGACAAATGCGCGAGGCTGGGAGCCTTTGCCTTTTCTTTCTCTTTGGTTGTAGGCGCTGGAGCTGAAGCCGTCTCTCTAAATGTCGCTGGTGTGGATGTGGAAGCACTATCTGGTGGAGGTGTTTCTGTTAATGTTTGGCGTGTAGATATAGAATCCGAGATTGTGTTGCTTTTTCCCACCATACCTTTGCTTCTCGTATTTTTCGAGCCGACAGGGTGAAATAGGAGGTGTTTTAGAGCGTTCGCTGAGATGGTGTTATTCTTCGGTTTCTTCCCTCTGACAGTAGGCGGGTTCGTCGCACATTTCCAGTGATGATGAAAGCAAGCGTTGCAGGAGGATCGTGTGCTACTCCCAATGCAGGGTATACCCGCTTCCCTACACCTCCAGCAGGCAGGTTCCTATATCGATAGATTTATTAGGAATAAGAACAATAGAGAGATTCAGTAGTAGTCAGGCTCACCCGAATGTTTCTTGATTCCTCCAGCTTAGGTTTCTTCGCTGCCGGTTTAGCCTTCGCCATGCCATTAACACCTGGCACTCCGTTGTGAGAATTACTGGAGAATTCATCCTCGAAGTCACCCGCTTCCAGTGGATCATCCATTGCTGCCCGCTTTTTCCCCTCCTTCACTGTCCCCGACGTGTCTTCTGATTGCATTGACTCCATGTCCATCATATCCTCCGCGCCCCCATCCGCACTGTTCGCGACATTTTCGCTCCCATTAAGCTGTAATTGCCCCGATTCTGGTTTCCTCGAGTCGGAAGATGAATTATCTGCAGCTAAAATGCCTTCGGAGCTCTTGCTAACGTCAGGGGTGACCTCCATACGGTTTCCCTGTTGTGCGTCAAAACAAAAAGGGTACCCATTTGAGATGCTGATCCGGACCAGAGGAAGGAGAGTAGAAAGCACCTGTTTTATTTCAAGAATCAAATATCGTTCCGGGCCCTGTTTATTTTGAGGTCGTAGCGTCTCGGAGATGCAGGTGGGAGGTAGGAGACAAGTTATCCTGCGCATTTTGGATTTTCTCAGGTCGCGGGAATTTCCATATAGGGTAGTAGTTACCCACGGTGGGAGTACGTCGCAAAAATTCGGTTATCGCGAGGGGAAAAATCACCGTCACGGGCTTGCGCGGGGGGATACGGTGTACAGGGGAACCTCGGATTTGGTTCGGAAGCTAAGTATAGTGTTATGACTAGGAAGGCCTTCCTCGACTTGTATTCAATAGTGACAAAGCTGTATGGCTTTTACTAGTAAGTATGAAGCCGGCGATACTGAGGCAAGCGGGAGTCTCTTAATCTGGGAGAGAAAACCAGGGTAGGCAGTCATATTGTGCTGCTGCCTTGCTTTGTGTCAACAGACGTGTTCGCCAACCGTGAGCGAAAGCAGGTGGACTTTGGCACTACCAGTCAATTTGGCGGATCTGCTTATTTATAGTGGTAGCCTCCCGCCGCCGTCCCGCGAAACCGTGTAGGCGGTTAGGTTCTCTGTTCGACCACTGTAAAATTGATATACCACCTGCGTCTCTCCCTATAATAGCCTGGTAAAATGCACTGGCATTTCGCCGCCAGGACCGTTCCCGCCCCGTTTCAGATTTAAGTGCGAAAGCCAAGCTTGGATAATCGGGAGTCAATCAATGTAGCAGACAAAATATAGGATTTGTAAACTCCAAAAACAGGAGTCGAGACCCAGGAGCTGCACTTGTTGGGAGTGACACCAACAACACCATACGCCACTGAGTGGAGGGCCGCCAGGGTTTGGAGGGCTCCCTGGGAGGCCCTCAATTTTTTGGCCTGTCACAGGGACTCCTATGTCATGGCAACAAGACGCGAAATATCTATGGCCGAACGTCCGGCATAGCTGCTTGTTGCTTAGTCTCCGCCCAGACCTAGATATCCATTACCCACCAATACTATCATGGCTTGCAATGTACAGGTCTGAGAAAATTTGATGAGTCTCATAGCAGCCGATAAAATGACATGGTAAAACGAGGTGGTCGACAAAGGGAATCTGCAGGAGGTCGCCGACTCAGGAAAGCACGACGATCAATGGCTGGCTTTCCTCATTCTGAGTCTCCACGAAGACTAGGGCTGGGACCAATCTGGAGTGCATGTCAGAATGCAGAGCAGGTCTCGATTACCGCTTGCGATCGACGTTTTAACACGGAAAAAAACTCTCCCTGCCATCAGTCGGAATGAAGAATTGCAGAAAAAATGGTGCGTTCTCTGTTTTCCCAGCCTCGCGATGCCAGACATGGAGTGAGTTGAATCAATCGAGTTATTAGGACGCGAAGAACCAAAGATTATAAAAGCCAGGTGTGGGGAGTCGGGTTCAAAGCTGACTCCAGGTGATTGTAGTCTTGAGCAAGGCACGGTGGCTTGAACTAGAAATTGACGTTATTTGTGTATGGAACAAACAACGCGTCAACAACAGGATGACCTGACCACCATTCCGTCTCGCAAGTCTTAATCATGATTCAGATCACTGTCAGTCCGCCGCTCGTCCAGCTATTCGTCCCCCGTCAATTCACAACCCCACAATCCAAAATCCACTTGCTCCGGTCTTTTCATCCCTCCGAACTGGTTTTCGCGCATTAAATGTGCGGCACGCAACAGACTTGGAAAAGGACCGAGTGGCGTGCTGACCACCTTTCTTGAGCTTTTCCCACCGTGGTATAGTGAGTTGGGCGGTCAAGCTGGGAATGCATTGACGGATTTTTTGCATTAATCGGTACGGTGGGATATACAGTCCGATCTTTGATTGATACCAGGCACTTACTCTCTCACACATAAGGGTGAGTCTCGTGCTTTCACTCTCCAACTTCCATCCTCAATTCTTCATCGCTTCACCATGACACAAGCCCCTAGTACTGTTGATTATGTTGTCGTTGGAGGAGGTACAGCAGGAAATGTAGTCGCCGTCCGTCTAGCTGAACAAGGGAATTCTGTGTTGATCTTGGAATCGGGGAAAGATGATTCTGCATCGCCTGAAGTCAGGACACCAGGTTCGTTCATTTCACGTTTTACGGTGTCCATTGATACTAAGATAATGGTTAGGTTTATTCGCTCCCAATTTCATGAATTCTGAGAGGGGCTGGAACTTCTTATCGACGCCGCAAATTCATGCAGATGGAAGGCAGATCCCCCTTCCACGGTTAGACCATCTATCTCTCCAAGTCGAGAACATCAATTTCTATCTGAGTTCAATCACAGTGGGAAAACCCTCGGAGGATGCAGCTCTGTGGGTGAACTTGCAGGCGTTACTGTTTATACATCTCTTATGTTTGGTTTTAGATCAATCTCATGCAATTGAATCGGTATGGTTCGAAGCTCTGAATCATTATCAAATATATCTAATGAATGTTCCATAGCCCAGCTTCACATGAGTTCAATGATGGTACCGTGTCAGACAATCTCTTGATAACTGTCAACATCCTAAAGTCGTCGATGCAGCTTTCAGAATCCTCGGCATTGAAGGGTGGGGTTGGGATGCTCTTCTACCATACTTCAAAAAGGTCCGTTTCCTCCTGATTAAACCAAATGATTCACGACGACTGAAACCCTCGTAGACTGAGAGACTCAATATCTCTACCGCAGTTGAGACACACATCCAGCCTGAGCCTAGTGTGCACGGTGATTCTGGCCCTATAGAAGTGACTACACCTTACACGACTGTTCCTTCGCGAGAGCTCATGTTTCGAGCAATGAACGAGATCGGCGTCAAGATCAACCCCGACGCGGTGAGAGCCTGCCCATGATTTGATCATATGGAGCAACTATTGAACGCTCTCTAGACACGAGGGACTAATCTTGGTGTATGGAACTCCTTCCAAGCAATCGACTCGAAGGGTGCCCGTGTATCCTCTGACACGGTACGTTTGTTCCTTCCTCCGGTGGCGAGTATAGGATTGACGATCGTCTGCAGGCCTATCTAAAGCCCAATCTAGGCAAATTCCCAAATCTACACGTCCTTGCATCAGCTCACGTTGCACGGGTTTTATTCGCTACTTCCACCGGTGAACCCCTCCTTGCTGAGGAAGTGGAGTACATTCAGGACGGCAAGACATGTACGGTGAAGGCCAGGAAAGAGGTCATTATCTGTGCGGGTCAGTCAGCATAAATTTACCTTGACTATCGACCTTCATTTAAACTTATCCTAGGTAGTTACCTGACTCCTCAAATCCTTGAACTTTCCGGTTGGTTCCATGGCCCTGCGATCAAGCTCTATACCAAGCTCATCATTGAACCCAGGTATTGGCGATCGGAACATACTCTCCAAGTACGGGATTACGACTTTGATTGATTCGCCTGGTGTTGGTACCAACCTCCGTAAGCTCCAAGAAAACTCGAACTCGAAGCCCCTCACTGATAAAAATGCGCGATAGAGGTAAGGTCCTTTACCGTCAACTTCAACACCATATACATGTTACCGTCAGGAACACATAATGGCTCCAATGTGCTTCGAATTGGCAGCGGGTACGGATTCTTTCGACTCTCTGCGAATGGATCCTGCTCATGCGATGGAGGAATTGAAGAAATAGTGAGTTTGAGTTGTCGTTCTTTGGCGCCCTGGACGCAGTTGACCAACGAACGACAGCGTCGCAGGCGAAAAAAACAAATTCGCCCTGGTACCACTATCGTACATAATAGTAACAGCCGATCAGGTTTTCTCGGCTGAAGAAAAGTCAGGGTTCAAGGAAGCGCTGAAGGAGGCATCCAGACTTGCCGAAAGTCCAATAGTATCCAAAATGGTGGAGATGCAGCTCGGATGGTTGGATGGCGGAAATACGAGTTTTTTGGAGTGAGTGAAAAGATGCCGTGACGGTCAAACGTCTTACTTCCCAATCCTCCTCCCAGAATACTGGAATCGTCCGCCTTTTTCCCTACAACTTCCGAATTGACACCGGCGCCCGGAAAATCGTATTTCGCCATGCACTGCGAGATCCAGCATCCTCTTTCACGAGGAACGGTACACATAGTCTCGGCTGATCCCACCGAAAAACCAGCTGTAGATCACGAGTTTTTCTCTCGTGAAACAGACCTCGAAGTCCTACTGGCAGGGTTCAAATTTATTCGAAATCTGGTGGCCAAGACAAAGGCCTTTGAAGCCTCTGTTATTGGGGAGGTAGCTCCAGGCAAGGATATTGACGGGGACGAGGCGTTGAAAGATTACATCAAGAAAAACTTTGGTGTGGTTTATCATCCTGTAGGAACCGCTGCGATGCTGCCGAAGGAGCTGGGGGGTGTAGTTGATACAGATTTGAAGGTGTATGGGACGGCTAATCTTAGAGTGGTATGGCTTGTTTTTGCGACCTCACCGCTTAGTACAGGGAAGTGTCACTACTGACCGCGAGCCTACAGGTCGATGCGTCAATATTCCCAGTGGAGTTTTCGGTACACCCAATGGCAACTATCTATGCAATGGCAGAGAAAGTAGGTTGATTTCGCCATCTTCCTGCCGATACCCTTTTTATGATCTCTTGCAGGCCGCAGACATTATTGGTGGAGCGAAATGAAAGAAATAGGGCGTTGGTAGATCAATGGCAACTACTTGGATAGGGTTTCCTCCACCCTCGGTTTGATTTTCGTATTCCACCGTGATACTCACAATGTATTACAAGGCACCTCGTCGAATCAATGGATTTATATAAGTTTGGTCTCTTTCTGGGGCTTGCGAGCCTCCACTTGCCGCCATTGGGTCCTCATAGATCTAGACCTGGTCATCAACGTTCAACGTTCAGAACAAGGCCCTGTCGCGCTTGTCACAGTGTGACGTGACCGTGGCAATCCCATGCCTAGGGTTAGGGTTCTCTCACAACCTAGACCGTCAAAGCGATGATGAATCAGAATCATCAGAAGGTCATGGACGTTGCGAATCGAAGATGAGCAACACGTCTGGTGAAATTGATGAGGGACCTGATATGGTCATGCTCCTGGATCGTTTGACCCACTGTAGAGGCCTGGACAACCTGTCTGGAGGGCGCTTTACGTGTAACGGAGGCCATAATGCGAGATGCACGCGCGATGCGCCTGTTCTGAAACTTCCAGCCTGCAAAGGCGATTGCTTCTTCCTTCCGGACCCCTTTCAGCTCACAACTGTAATCTTTACTTGGGCTTACTCGTCCTCCCACCCGGCGACTCAATGAAATTTCCAATTCAGGCCGCGTCGCGTCGCCGAGACTGCCATTTTTTCAAATGTAACCCTCCTTACGCTCTCCTCAAATTCATGTCCTCAAGCTCATCTGATGATAATTTCAGGGCTGTTTCTCGATATCGCCGGCCACTGGTGGGTAATATCCTTATAACCAGGGAGAAAAACGTGATGGGAGAATCTTTCGGGCCGATCGGCAAGTTCCTGATGCCGAACGATACGTTACGGAATAACTTCATTTGCTCTGTAGGGGGGGTATTTATCGGAGGAGGGAATCCCCAGAGCGCCCCAGCCTTCAAGGATAAAGGTACGGGGAGGCGGGGCTTGGCAAGGAACCTCTATTAGCCCTGCCCCTCTCTTTCAAGGTCGCCACAGGCCCTCAGCGAGTCAACACAACGGACCGGTCCGTGTATACGCATATCCTGACCCCAGCACTTATAGGCCTGCAGGCGGAGCTCGTGCGGCCTTCTACGATAATCGTATATCGATCGCAGCCTACACTGTAAGCTGACAGCATTTGAAAACAAATGTATTTATCTGTTTCAAAATTAGACGAGTTGTTCTTATTTTTTTGCAATTGTAGGAACCTCCGAGTCGGAGAATTGTACACATACATACATGGTAGAGCATATCCAAAAGGCTCCGAGTCGAGGAGTTTTGGGCCTCCCCGAAACTCTGAAACAAACTTTTGAGATGACTGGACTCCAGATTTACAGCGCGTTTTTCTTTTCGTTTCTGAGTGAACACTGACGAACCTGTCCGGGCTTGTGGAGTCTCAGGGATCTCAGTTGGTTGCCGAAGCTCGGGGAGTTCAATCAGAACTAAAAAAAAACGCGTTACAAATTATAGAGCCTACTCCTTTGCAAACGCCAAAATGACCGATTTTCGGGCCTCCAAAATTCCGCAGCGCTGACTCTGGATGGCCGGAGAAGTCCCTCGGAAATGAAACAAAACGCATTGCAAATATGCTCTGTTTCCTTCCCAGCGTCGGGCTTACTTCTCGGGAGCCTATGGCCGTTTCGTTTGTTTGACGTTTGATTTGAAGGGGGGGCATGGCTCGGTTGGAGATGGAGAGGGACTAGAAGGAACCCTGATTCACGACTCAAAGCCACGAGTACGGCGAAAAACCCGTCAGAGAAGCTCTGCCTCGTTAAAAACACGCGTTTTATCGAAGACGGTTCGTGGACGGCTACAAGGTGGACGACCATGGCGTCATTCGGAACTAGTCTCGTAGATGACTTTGTAAGTATTCAGGTCCTGCGAGCAAGGAGCTTGGGGGAATATCAACAAAGTTACCCACTTCCCTCTTGATAAAGGCACAGGTCCCAGGGGCTGAAGCGCACAAGGACGAATTGAAAGCCATGTACCAGAATAAATTCTTCCCTGCGGAGCCGTACTCGAGAGACATCTCAATGATAAGCTGGTATCTTGTGCCTTGGAACAATGAGAGGCAAAGCTAGATAGAAGCCGACCTTGGGACCATCGCCGTAAGGCCCGGATCCAATGTTTGCATGATGATTCTCGACAGCAGCCGGTAAACAAGTTCATATGACTTGAATTATTCTCAGTGCTCACGGCGCTCACAGGTTAAGGTTCGGTCGCGGCGGAGCTACAATTTCGATCTTAAGGACTTTATTATTCAATCGACCACTTTAATGATCTTGAGAATACTCGAATATTGAACCTCTCAGTCAACCTTGCCCCGCGTTCTTTGACTTGACAGACAGCATGAATGTACATACCCTGTTCATGGGGTCCTCCTAACTTTGGGACTCAACGTACTCAACAGTGACTGCAACGAACTTTAAATTTTCAAAGAAAATGACATCAAATTTAGCGCTTTGGCAGGTCTCAGGCCTTTCGAGACCGGAAGGAAATTGATGAGAACCTCCTATGCTGAAATTTCGATGTTTGACTCACGACATCGCTTGAAGATGGTCATGATCACCCTCGATTGAAGCCCTTCAACAAGGACGCGTAGTACGTACGTCCTCTACAAACCAATCGCACAATCAGCGAATCGTGTCAAAAAAAACAATGGGTCCCTCCGGCTTGTTTAACTTGTTTGAAACAAATCTCCGTTCTAAATGAGCAACTGAACGCGGACTCATATTGACAGTTTGTACTAACCGTTACTCGACAAATGAGCCCTGAGTTGATTCCAGAAATGTTTCCTACTGCCGATAGAGATAACCGTCTCCGATAATTCAAAGGAGTCGTCTAGAGTAGTACTCGGTCAAAGCTTCAGTTCTTTCCTCGGAAGCTGGTACGTTTCCACAAAGAGTCAAGGAACACCAACTCATCTGCGCGTCGGAGACGGAACAAAGGATTGGAACGTGGTAAAAAAAGAGTGGGAGCGATACGTCGTCCAGGCAACGACGGTACGATACCCAGGACCATAAGGCCAGAAGACCCCGGGGAACGTTGAGTAGACCTTTTCCTTCCGATCACAAAGAAACGAGAGTTGAGTATTTATGAAAAGGACTCCCCTTGCTCAGCCCCTCCAAGCTTCCGGTCATGCGATGAAACATGATGCTATGTAGAGCACAAGACCGAAAATCCTGTGCCAAAGTCTTGATCCATGCCACGGTAATTGGCACCAGGGAGAGTTCAGATTTTAGGCATTTCCGAAAAAGCAAGGAAGTGGCTTCAGCCGGGCCTGATCGACTGATGCGATGGTACGATCACGAGAGAGAAACAAATGTTTTGAAACCTACTGGGGTAGTCGACGGACGGTACCTGCCAGTGCAGAAGTTTCCGTAAAAGTACAAGCTCAGAAGGTTCGTAGTTTATGAAATATTAATCGAAAAGAGGTTGATTGTACATACTTTTTTTTGATGCGTTTTCCCCGCAAAGTTGGTACTGCCAGTGGGGAGAGCGGTAGGGATGCGGGACGCTGGACGTGGTTTTAATTTACGGAGGGCGTTGAAGTTTGTTCTGAGGAGTGATGTGACTGTTTTTATTTAATATAGCCCCTGTAGATGTAGTCTGTTCTACCACACGAACGTTGTCTGAACGAGACTGAACGAGATGCAAGAGTGGTGGGTCGAGAGTGAGCACTAGGAACTTGAGCCTCATGGACTGCGGGGCTCGCCAAGCGGTAGATCTAGATCGAATTCTATGAACCGGGTATTTCGGAGAAGATCTTGGGTCCATTTACCTCTCTGGAAGTATGTGGGTCTGTATGAGTCCGATTATAATCAGAGGGGGAGGTGAGAGAAAAAGTTAAATACTATCCCTGCGAGAAATTTTGAAAATCCTTGATGAAGAGGAAGACTGCTTCTGAGTCAATGTCGCAGCTCGAAGACTGTTTTTGGAAGTTACCACGTTTGTTGGTAATCCTTAAGCCCGGGAGATAGAGGTACCGCGCGGGGTGGAATCTTGACCATCCGTCAGGGTTAACATAAAGATTCCGACAGCCCATCAAAAACCCAGTGTTACCCTGTACAAGGTGAATTCAAATACGGCTTCCTGGCAGCTTCATCAACGCTTTTTCTGGGCTGATGTTACAAATTCACCCAGATTTTGGCAGCAAGATGGCAGCAAGAAGGTGATTCTTGACAGGGATGGGCAGAACTCACCAACAGAATTGAGAAATGTATTTTACGTAGTAACAGGGAGTCGTACATCTTATTCTGAACAATGTTTGGTCTGACATTCAGAGCTGAAGCCACTGTGTTTGACAGAATTTGGAAATTAGTAAAAGGTTGTGATATGTTCGTATGATGCTGGGATAGTCGCGCGCGTTTGGCAGTGAGAGTCCCAAGCAGACGATTTAGTGCTTTTTTGATTTCGAGGATGTTGAGGTAGATGGTTACCATGTCAGAGAGTCCAAAACCATCGCGACCCGTCGAGTTGAGTTGAGTTTGAGTTGTGTTTCGGGTTTAGATGTGGCAAGGCCAGGGTATGACGCGGTATAATCTGGTACAATAATATACCGTAAGTACACCGTATTTCCGGAATACCCGGGCCTGTAGAGAGCTCACGATCGACGTCACGAAGATTCGGGTACCGGAGTGCTGGGGCTGGGAGTTGCTCGTACACGGACGGTATCTTGGGGATCCATAAGCGATACTATGATACCCAACCAAAGATACATCCGTGCAATCTGTAGACGAGGAGACAAAGATGTACTTGTTAATTGACTTGAGAACCATGCTAGATCAGTAGGTAGTTTGTGAACCGAGAGGCTCAGGTTAACCAAGGCAACGGGGCAGCTTGCAAAGTCATATGGCAAAGAGACGCGCTTATTGAGCAAATTCGCTTGATGTGTTAAGGCCGATCAATGCAACCACAAAGCTGTTGCCTTGGCAAGTGCGTGAAGTGAAGCTGAGCGGAAGCTGGGGGTCAATCAGGATCGGAAGAGTGGTTTAGTTCCGTCTCCTGCACCTAGCGAGAGCGGAAAAGTAGAACAAGATGTGGAGATGTTGAACAGGGATGCTGGGAAAGACACCGGAAACTCGAGTGAGAAGATTCCGTCCGGAGTCTCTATTGATGCCAGTCCCCGGTTTGCAATCATTTCAACGATTCGCTGAATCTATTTGCTCCACGCCGATTCAAAATCGTAGATTCAGCACAATGCTCGTGCTGCAACCGGGAGGCGGAGACCGTGGGCCACTACATCCTCAGATGCGCCGCACATACAGCAGCGAGGAACAGACTACGAATACGACTACAGAGGAGGGACATAAACATTAAAGAGCTCTTAACGACGAAGAAAGGAACGAAGGGACTGTTCAAGTTCATAGAAGAAACAGGGAGGTTACGGAAAATATACGGAGGAAACTGAATAAAAGGAAAAGAGAAGGGGATAAGAAAGCAGCAGAATAGGAAGGCACGTTGACGAGGAACGAACCACACAATCCCCAGTGCCCAGGTCTATGACCGAAGCCCCCAACGCATCTAGCGTTGACCGATTCACCCTAGGTGAACACAACCAATGTCGGAAAAGGAACAACTCAGACAGACGAACCATTGTTTAGAGTAGGGAATACGCTACACATGTTATAGTACATGGGACGTATAAACGAGAGGAAAAAAAATATTTGCTCCACGAGAGAAAAATCGGTCTCATTCGAGAGCAGAACGCCAGAAAGTGCAAGAGAGTACGAGGTTCTTCGAGTGGTGAGGGAATAAGGACATGGGATTCCACGATCTCAGTCCGTTTCCAAAAAGCAAATTGAGTTTTGGTGGAACACATGATCGTCGTTCTGGAGAAAGACGGCTGAGAAACAGGCAGTACAGGTTGCAGCATAAGTACCCGATCCCGAGAAACTATTGAGTGATAGAGTTCCTGTGAGAGTAAAGAAGAGGATAGATTTGCGTCGGGAAGGGAGTATAGATGTTAGGTCCGATAACCGTCCTCAAACTCTGATCGCTTGCCAAAGCAACTTAGTCTCCGTGGAGAAAAGGCTTTCAACACTCGAAAAGAAGTTTCCTGTAGCAAATGTGTGAAAAACATACTGGCTGTCTCTACATGCCGTTGATCGACAGTCTGATTCGACATCACGCCGAACCCGAGGCAGTCTCTTCAGTGATTGAGGGGGTGCATTGTGCCAAACACTATAAGACCAGCTTACTTTCAACTGCTCAGTGTTCACCCTAACAGATAGTTGTTTTATTAAAAACCAATACCGGTCGGTAAGAGGCAAAAAGTCCGGCGTGGTTGAGGAGCGCGCCATCTGTCAGAGGTGATGTAACTGTCCTGAGAGCTGTTGAACATGCCAACTTTTATGATGAATCGATGAATGGGGACTCACGTATGGTATTGAATCGAGGTATAATGAAGAATTTATTTCCCCAGAATCTTTGGGACGGAAGGGGGCTCAACATTCCCTGAACGGCGACGATGGGTTCTTCGTGATCATGAACCTGAAAGAGTCAACACTGACTCTCTCAAGTAGTGCCTGGCAGACAAGGTACGATGGATTGCGAGGATTATTTTGGGCGATTGGGACGGCTGGCAGTTAGAGGTTTAGCTTGGCTGATGGCAGTTCGGGGCGGAAGTACTAATCTGAGAGCGGAAAGCCGCTATGAACTGTGAGCGAGGCATTCCACTTGAAGTAACCTCCACCTTCTGCGAGCCTTCTGGACGTTCTAGGACTGGAGATTGGTAAGTGCAGGATGTTCCCAATGGAATTACTCGGCGGTAAGGTTATCGTTACAGTGATGATCACATTACCCGGCGATTGCCGTAAACTGGCCGTAAATTCGGGAGATATATATTTTAAGGAATTTTTTAGGGTGGTAAATTTTTTATTTCGCGTGGTATTTACTGACCCGTAATCCCGTTCCGCTGCATCTTTTTTTCCCCCACCTTTCAACTAACCGCCCCATATCACTGAATTGGCTACCGCATCGCTCTCCTCGTTACGCTCGACGCGTCATAACCGATGCACCCCTACTCCCAGCATTCTCTAGTCGACGAGCACGAGGATTCCGTCCGTATTCATGACTGGGTCGCGCGACACCATCCCATGTCAAACGACATTCATTTTCCCATAGAGGAGCAAGGGAAAATGCGCCACAATGAGCTCACCAGACCCAACCAGTCTTTCGAAGATTTCACGTCGTGGAGTTCCTCCACTACATCTTCCACGCCCGCGCTCGACACTGTGAACGATGATGAAGACCACCACCAGTGTTGGAAAGATGAGACTGACACTGAGAGCGAGATGGAAGCTCTAAACTCATTGCTACCCATGACCTTCAGAGAACGTACAAGTATTGATGGAAGCAGCAGTGAGGAGGAAACACAAAACGTGCAGACGTTGGCGATCGACAAGGTATTTGAAAATATGCTTCTGGTATTTTACCTCTGTTTAACGCGTTTCATGGCCCCTGTTTCAAAGCCATTGCCATTACCACCGCCCACGAGCTCACCGACACACCATTCCCCTTCACCATCCGTGTCTGTGTCTACAGCAGAATCAACACGTTCCAGAAAACCTTCTATAGTCTCTCTGTCTGGATACCATCTTCCTTCCTCTGTGCAGATTACCGCGCCTTCCCCTACTCAACTCTCACCACGTCCTTCGTTGGTATCACTATCACGGAAATCTAGTTTGAATGGCCGCACTTCACATCTCGTTGGCTCACATTCTCGCCGACAAAGCCTCAGTCGGCAGCCCAGCCTTCCTCTCCTTTCACCGAGCTCTTCTTTAACGTTATTTGAGGAAGATGACAAGCTGGGGGTCCATGAAAAGCATGTTAGTGTCCATAGTACAATGCCTGCTCACAAGTGGTCCCCTTCGAAGCCAAATTCGCATTACCGTGACGGGGCAAACCTCAAAGACCTTTCAAGGTCCGGTTCTGCGTCATCGATGTCTTCTTCCTCTCACAGAAGAGTTTCATCGGTCAACTCTTGTCATTCCAATATAAGCTCTACGAAAGCTCGCCGTGCTTCATGTCTTCCCCGGCATTCATCCACCGGAAATGTTTTGAACAGCGTTCCATATTCCTCGGGTGGCCACCATTTGCACTCACCTTCTCTCCCTTCTTTACAGACTTCGATCCGTCGCTCAACTGACATATCGTGTCGGTTGTCCACCCACGGAATGAACAGCTCGCATGGAACATTACCCCGCTTCGACGACGGTGACCTACAATCATCCTGTCAATCTACTTCCATGGACTCTCCTATTTCAGAGACTGTTTCCCCTTTCCTCGTGCCACCGCCCACAGCCATTTTCGGCTCTAGCTCCGACCCTTCGGGAATCGCAGCTGAAAGCACTACGGCAGCAACGCTCAGAAATCGTGATGCGGTTTATATTGACGCCTCCGACCTGGCAGAAGTACAGCGCAGGCTCGCAGAATTACTAATAGCATCCGGCACTGCTGATTCTCCAGTGGGCGGTGTTTCTTCTCATTTCTCGGAGGTACTCGCCATTTCATATGTTATTACAAGTATATTCTGATCAGAATGTTTTCAGCGCGACGAAGGACAAGTCATTGAATATTACTCAAATGACTACGTGCATTCACATCGAGAACCCTGTCCGCCTATGCCATCTCCAACAACAGAACTTCCATCTCCATCATTGGAATCGCATAAAGTTCACGTCCCCAAAAAGGAGCAATCTCATTGGTCCCCTTCGTACTCCAATGAGGATCTTCCACTTTCTCCCTCATATCATATGGCATCATCTGATCACTGCGACATCGCGAAACCCACTCCCAGCTCCACCGCGGGGGATAGTTCCAGGTACGGCGGCGCGTTCGGTGTTGTTCCTCTGGTAGCTCTAGGCATGGTGGGAAGTGCCTCCGCTAAGTCACGGAAGTCGAAGGCTAAGAAGGGGATCGACGACGCCGAAAAGAGAAAGAGAAAAAGCTCGATGGGTGGGAACGATAAAAGCGGCAAAACTGACATGGTCACGGACGATGGTCGGATCGAAGATGGGAACGCGGCGAAACCACCCCGACAGCGTCTCGCTAGCCTCATTGCGCGAGCAATTGGCAATGGCAACGGTGCCGACCCTTCAAATACGACACCTAATCTTACCTCACCTGCCACTTCAATAGCTTCTGGTTCTAGTTCTATACCTCTTCTCGATATAACTCCAGGCCCCGCTACCGTGACTCAACAACAACCAGTTTCTGCATTGAGGTCGAGATCGACCAGCTTGACCACTGCTCAACGGGATGGCGCCTTATCGACGTTCAATCCCCCAGTTCCCGCCACTCCTAGTCCACCCCCCGAACCCACGTCCCAAATGCTCCCTCCATCTATTGTCAGAATGCGATCCTCCTCGAACGCCAGAGCATCACCGCTGAGAATCGAGGTTCCACCACATGGTGTGCGCCCTGCCGCTGCCGTCACGCCTAGCCCCGTGATTCCCACCCCTACGCCAGCATCTTCGACCGCAGGACCGACTGTTCGTGGACGCTCCGTTTCTATTACGGGGGGACGTACAACCCCTTTATCGCCCGCCATGCCACCCGCCAAAACTCCGGGCCGGATGAGGTCAGAATCACAAATTTCCGACAAGTCCAATATTTCCCAATCATCGACGTCTAGTAGTTTGGTGTCATCATCCACTTCACACTCGTCCGCCTCCCTCGGCCCACTGTTTGACCGATTTCCCACACCGGCTGAGTCTGGCGATGAGACTGGGCTTGTTGAAAAGGACGACAGTATCTGTGGTGAGATTGCGGAGGTCAGCGACGAAGAAGCGAGATCTGATGCGTCAGATATAGAAGATGACGGCGCCTACTATGTCAGGTGCTTTGAGAGGAGTCTTGGGGATAACCGCTTGCGTGCTGCAAAGTCTAGGGAGCGGAAGATCAAAGATGACGGAGATAGCACAGAGACGGAAGGACAGGGCAAAGGGCCGCCACACAAGCCAAAGAGGCCCATTTTAAAGCACTTGTCGCGACCCTCATCCAGTCTTTTATCAAAATCTTCGTTACCGTTTGCTTTACCCATTTCACCCCCGCCATCCATCTCAGCGTCGCCTATTTTACCTGTTCAAACGACACAGTTGCCAAGCGCAGCAGCAAGTTCTGCTGACCTTCTCGACGAGGACCCATTCGCTGCGGCTTCAGTCACTCTCGTTACTGGGAACAACGTCACCCCTCCCGCCGGCTACTTTCAGAATCACCCATCGCCTTTCTTTTCACCGTCGACGCGTCGCGATTCCTCTTCTTCCAACCTTCCTTACTTGTCGCAATCACCGTATGCCTCTCAGAGCGTCAACGCACTTCATAAGGTAACCTCTGCGAACGCTTCGGAAGCATCTTCCCCTTTCATGAAAGCGAAATCACTGATAAACCCCGGTGATCTGCCTCCGTCCAAAGCCTGGAAGGAAGTTGAGCCTCAGTCAGCGGTATTGCCTCCAGCAGTGTCCAACTCTAGTACCTACACTATCACACCCTCCTCGAAATCTGCTCCTGCAACTCCTGTGCGCGGTGGTGGTGGCCCAACGTCTCCCGGAAGTAGGACTCCAACCAAGAGCCGATTGAGGATGTCCGTATCGGGAATGGTGTCCAGGTTGACTTTTGGCAGTTCAGCCAATCGGTCACGGGAAGCGTCAGTTGCGGTACCTCTTCTACCACCCACTCCAACGAGTGAAAGTGAAGAGCACAAACTCCCTTTTTCTGCACCACCGTTGCCTACGCCAGCCGCTACTCCGGTTATTGGGGCTGCTAAGTTTCCTTTTGAAAGGCAGGTTGCGACACCTTCCTCTGAATTAGAAACGGGAGTGGGTACTGATGTGGATCTTGAGGATGGTGATGACTCCCTGTATGAACCTCCATCTCCTAGAACACCTTGGTCACCGTATCTCGACGCGTCATCTAAGAGGAAAAGCTCTGGTTTGGGAATTGGATCTAATGATACGGGCAGCCGGCTTTCGCTGTCTTACATGAGAGCCAAGAAATACATGCTCGTTGTTAGTGGAACTGGGCTTACGGATGAGCGCGCTCACGAGTCTGTAAAGGAGTGGTGTAAGGTCAGTTCTTTTCTATGTTTTGTTTTCGAGGACCTCCGTTACTTACTCTCTCTTCCCTTTCAGAACTTGGGCGAAGTTCGGCGGTGGATTGTTAAGCCGAACGGAGATCTGCATCTAGAGTTTAAGCGCGGTAGCGTTTCTGACGCTGTGAGTTTGAAGCCGTCCGTGTTTGGTTGTTTTGTCATTGATTTTTTTCGGCAGATGTGTCGTACGCAGACGATGACTATTCAAGGCGCGGGGAGTGTTAACCTTAGCTGGTACAAAGGGAAAGACAAGCCGGTTAAGGTTGGGTAATCCGACCTAGGCGGGAACCTCCCCCTGCCTCGTCCGTTGTATTTGTTTTCTTGTCGATATTTTTGGTTTTTTCCCTTCGGTTTTTGGTTCTTTGTACTTTACTGGGTCCTTGTCTTTCTTTCTTCTTCTTCTTTGCTTCATCATCATCCTCAATCAACCATAGAACATTTCAATTCTATCTATTTCTTGTATTAGTATCCGTCCTGGGACCGATTGTAGAGCACCCTTTCATATCTCTCTTTTTTTTCCCCTTTTTCCCGTCCTGCTACTCCTTCTGGCGGTTCTCAAAAAAATCTACCGTCGTGGGGTGATGGACAATTAGAAAAACGACATTTTGATCTTCGGTACGTCTTTTTCCCGTGTGGTGAGATAGGAAAAGCTAAAACGAATTTTTCTTTTCTCTATAGACTCTCCTCTCGGATCAGGAAGCAAGCACCTTCCCTACCATGCATGCGCCCGCACAAAATCCGAGAGCGATCGATGCAGTGTCGAAATATTCCAACATCACTACATTTCCCAAAGTTTATTCAGTACGCGCTTAGGAGCACACATCTCAGCACACCCTGTTCTTCAATAATCTACATCAGTGTTTTACGCCTATTCGTCAACGCCTATCAAAAACAAAATCATGTGTTTCCCATATCGCTTTTTGCTTTCGCTGTCTTCTTTCGCACACCCACCCCACCCACCACACACTAATACATGCGTAGCGGTTCTTTTAAATCGGAACAACGGTTACTATGGACGTCAAACTCTTCGAAGTCTTATTCTCCGAGGACCGACATTGACTTTTTCTCCGACGTCAAAAAGCACACGCAGACTTGTACCGATTCATCACATCACGTTCATTAATACTATCCCGTTCGGAGTCTATCTATCCCAAACATTGGATCAGCAGCTATTACTCTCACTCTCGCTTATTATTTTCTCTCTCTCTTCTCCACGGAACATCGTGTATCGCTCTCTTTTAGGCCCTCACTCTCAACTTGGACACTCGCTAAATCTCGGACACCTTTTGTCGTGGACATTCTTGCTTCTGTCACTCATCTGTCAAGGGTAACCACAACACCACACTCTCACCTTCGTTTTATGCTTCCGTTTTTTTTTTCCCTCTAGTATCCCTCCCCCTACCCGAACTTGTGTGCTTTTTTTAGGCGTATGTATTGTTGTATTTTGCTGAATAGTATTCTGTAGCGTTGTTGGATCTATTTTTTGCTCTAATCTAGTATACGTATGGTAGTTTCTCCCTTCCTTAATGAACGTTGTTTTTTGCGGTTCTTTTTTTCGCATATGTAGTAACATCGATTTATCCAATATAGAGTCAATGAACCAATAAGAACGGTTTTTTATGGACTGGAATGTGGGATGCTAATGCTGAGTGGTTTATGTGGGTGAGAGGATGGTAGTTGTCTATGTCATGGCCTACGTAGATGGCTGCGTAACGATTTCGGAGAACAGAGCCTGAGGTATGTTCGAGTTTACGTGCAGGGTACCGGTATTGAGAAACTCACACGCGCCGGTCTCTGAACTCATTCAGAAGTTACCTTGCGCTGGAATATGGAAGATAGGCCAGTTAACCAACCCTTGGGGATTTCAAGCCACTGCTCCCGAGATATTCTCTCACTTCGCGTTGTCCGATGTGCTCAAGTTGACCACGCATGACTCGAAACCTGTAAAAATGGTCAGGCGAGCTCCCTATGTAAGTCGTCCATTCCTGGAGGGTATCACTAAAGAGCCCACAGTTTTATATAATGCTACCGGTTATTTTTTTTTTTTACATCCACGAAATACAATTCAGACCTTCAGAGATCACGATCGTCGATTTACCCTGCTGCGAGAAGAACCCTTTCTAGAAGAATCTACCTCCCCCACAATCGATGTGAAATCCGACTTTTCCAGCTTCTTTTTTGAAATTTCTGTGGAACCATTGCTGTGGTCAACAGCTACTTGTATGGATTTCAGAAAATCACTGGTTCCGTTGATATAATGGAGGCTCGCCCGCTGCTCGGTTTTTTGTGGAAGGCCTTCAAGTTTTCCCGTGAGTCAAGTTGGATGATGATGACGTCCGATGAGGTTCCGATACGTGAGGGATGTTTTTTTTGAATGAACCGATGGCCGTGCGCATTGCGAAGGGAATGAGATGGAGGTAAAGGAAGCTTGGCAGTAGAGCTAACAGTTACAGAGCTTGGAAGCCAAGTTCGCGGTAACTCGGGTGAGCTTGCGGGCCGGAGAACGGTAACAAGAGAAAACGCCACCGGCTATTCCACGTTTCCTTGTGCCGACTTCCCTTCGATAGACTCTATGGTCCACCGCAGCTCTTCCATCTACCGTCATGCCCGACCCTACACGGGAACGCAGTGCAAAGGTTGAGCGCTATAATCTCAAGAATGACCCTTCCTACATCATCCTAGCCAACTGCTGGCTCGAGCATGATAAAGTCGGACTTTTATGTTGCGACCAATTATGTCAATCTTTCTTTCAATGATCATCTCCTGGATCAGCTCTTCGACAGATTGTCTTTTCATTTTGTGTTGCCCTTCAAAAAAAAGGTCGCCCGGGCGCTACTTACCGGCACCGAGCAATCAACTTTCCGTTGATGGACTTTTTTTTCAAGAAATCGAGTCGGTGCGAAGAATTCTCCCGCAGGGACTTGTCTCTGAGGAATCCCCAGTCGTGCTTTTGGGCTGCGGGATTCCAAAGATCTCAGCGCCGTTCATCGTGCAGGCTTGTGATTGGTGTTACCATAATTGGGTGCGTTTTACACCAAGTTAGAAACCATCGGCGCTGACATTGTGTGATTCACCGATGGACCATACTAATAGAAGGACGTCAATGACATTTCATGAGGTAC
>MU128005.1:1788-46169 GCA_014904975.1 Marasmius fiardii PR-910 | reverse complement strand
TCCTCTAGATCCAGAGCTTGTTGTATCCTCAGATTCTTTTGAACGTTTTTTATTTTTCGTCGAATGAGAATAGTCTTCTTCCTCCGATTTGTACAAGTTGCTACTGACGGATCGCGAAGCCATTCTCAAGGCCATTTCCATAACTTCATCTAAGGTAAAGGGGTCCTCCCATCAACGCGTGGACTGGTCCCACTCTTTTTCTTCGAGCAGCTGGTCCCGTAGACGATCTTTAACACCCTTTTGGAGCCGTGGTTCCAATCCTCCAAGATATCTTTTAACAGCCTCTGCGTTGGATACAACAATTTTGCCAGGTTGTAACAATTTCTGGACTTCAATATGGAATTCTCGATGATAGGCTTTTAGTTTGCCCAAGTCACCTTGAGACACAAATTTGTATTTACTTTGGATCCTCCCTAACCTAATAACTGAACCTATGTCATCGTCGCGGACTTCTAGGAACTCGTCGAGCAAGTAACTGTTCCCAATCTTTGCCCTTCGCTGACTCCATAGGCTCAATCAAATACTTTTGTGTTTCTGGAGTCATATGGTAAATGGCCTCCATAATTTTGGTTTCACCCAGCTTCCACCCTTTGCATTTCGCATATTGCTCAATCTGTGAAACGAAGTGCTTTAGATTGTCAGGTTGGTCCTGATCAAACGTCGGCAATGTCCTCTTCACATTATCAGATTTAAGCTCAGCTTGGGCTTCTGGACTGATGTCTAACCAGGTTTCTTTTTGCCTGGGGGCAGGATCCAGGTTTCCTTGTCTGTCGTCAGACATGGCTACCGAAGGTGGTTGTTCTAAAAGTAAAGATGGATAGTTGACAGCGGAGCGAAATGACTCCGTCGATTTATCTGATGCTTCACTTGGTGCTCTAGGTGACGGTGAACGGGGATGCAAGTCCGATCCCTGTTGGTTTATTGGTGCAGATGTGAGAGGGTTGTGCTGAGGACTAGTATGTCACTCAACTCTAATTGGATCGAGATTTCTCGGTGCTCTTTCAAATGAAAACCCGGGAGTCTCTAAAGTTTGACTTGTTTGTCGTCTTGAAGCTGGGCCTCGTGAAGGTCCTGCAGTTGATTCCGACAGTCGGTTTTGAGTAGCTAGTCTGGAAAGAACGTGTGTCTTTAGTTCTCCCTCACCTGCTGCTCTAGAATTGCGCGTTGAACGTTTGGAACTAATCTTTTCAAGACTAGTTTCTTAGTTCTTTGCTTTTTATAATACTCTCGACGAATCAAGGGTATTCAACACTTCAAAAGATCTAATTTACTCTCCTAAACCCTGTCACACCCCCTGCAGTGGTCACCACAGATAATGAGACTGGTACATCGGATATGAGAATATAGGCTTAATCGGCGAAGCACTGATAATCTCCTCTGAACGGTCCAGAAGAAAAAGAAGAGTGCAAGGGGTGAGGCTTGTCGAAGGTTATGCTCACAGGGAAAGTATTAGGAGCAGCAATCCAATCCAATCAATGTGACTACTCGCCGGAGGGCTAGTAATCGACGGATGGGTGGGTAATCAATGGTCTCTCAAACGAAACCAACAAAACAATAGGAACATCGGAGATGAGCCTAAACAATCAATAACTCGGAACATGCAAGGAACTCGAGCTAACAACTCCTACTACAAACGTAGGCACCAAAAGAGCACACAAGACTCTTGAACAATCAATAAGCCACACAAGGACTTAACAAATACTCTGACGACACTCACAACTAGAACAACGGCGTTGTATAACAAAAGGGACCTTCGACTCTGACGAACTGATGGAACCTCAACAACAATCAAACTCAACTCAAGGCAAACAAATCAATCAATCTTATTTGACTCGCGTTCAAGTTCAATCAAGTTATTCACAGCTATTAGACTGGGCAGATCTCTGGTATTCTGGCTTACGCCGAGCAACTCTACTTAGACTTTCGTCGGGGTAAAATCAACTACTGACTACCTACAACTAGAAGCCCTTATATACGGTGCATTATACTTTAGTATACAAAACAAAGCGGAATAATAATCTATAGTTGTGCGTGCTAATTTCTCCCCAAAAGGGTAGGTCTTTCCTTCGACGAGAGTTTGAACACGAAAGTTGGTGCTATCTTCTCCCATCACGGATGTATACAGTCCCAGCACCGCAGTAGTGGAGCTATCCGCAGTGTCGATCGTAGTTCCTTCCGAGTCTAGATGCGTCGAGAGGTTAATCCCGATTATCTGATTGGCTCAATCATCGACTGGGCAGGTACTCGCCTCAGTCAGCTCCAAGTTAAGCGAGTATCTTTATCCCGCCAGCGTTCCGTTCAATTTCCGTAGTTCCGAGTTCAGTCATCTCAATCATAAGTTCTCCGACGAGTCAGTCCGCCATCGCATGGTTATCTTAATCTCGAAGGTTTAGGAATATTATCGTCGGTCATTGTTGATGCCCGCCTTAAGCCCTCTCATTTGGATGCTCCTTAAAAAGTGGATAGAAGATTAAAGTAAAATAATAAATCCCTGGATTGCCGTCAGGTGTAGTAGAGCGAGAGATCTCCACTAATCAATTGTCGAAGGTTTGGAGAATCTTGGAGTTACAATCATAGGCTCCTACAGGTTTCGGAGTTCCTACAATATCTCTCACCGTCGGATGGATTTCCGTCGACTTCTCTAATAGGGACATCGAGGCTCTGACTAGCAGTTCGGGCTCACCCTAGTCCTCTAGTTAACCTAGTATTCGTCGTGTATTCTACTAAATAGTGCCAAAAACGAAGCATATTCAAGGGTTTTCATTCCGGCACGCATCAGCGTTGCCGAGGAGCGCTACCAATATGTGAATTGGTGTAGATTCTGACCAACAATGATCTTCCCCCAACCACACCTGCATCTACTAGCCCTGTACCAATTACAAGAGCTAAAAACACTACAAGCACTACAAGCATGCATTCTCTGACTCCCAAGCCTATGCTGACCTCGTTGGAAACATCATTTTGCGAAACAAGTGATACTCTTTTTGGCTTCTTCATCACCCTGGTCCTCATCATGGATGTGACAAATTTGGAATGAAATGATGAATTCATTCTTTGTCAAGGGAGAAATGCAGCCAACAATTTCATCATGATTGTTTGCTAAGCTGGCCTCCAATGATTTGATGAAGTAATCAGCCAGTTTCTTCCTTTTTCTCTCATTTCTTACATCTATCATATTGGTATTGTTTTCTCATTTATGATATTTCATTCTTTATGTATGGCTTCAATGAATATACACTAAAGAGTTGAACATTTACAATATAAACTGTAAGAGATAGGCATTGAGGATGCATTTACCCCTTGGAGAGGTAAGTTTTGCATCATATCTAAATGGAGGCAATGGAAATCCCATGGAGTTACAACCATAGTAATCCAACTGTGATACATACAACTGGATTGTACCATTCCATATCAGCTGTGACTTCATACACAAATTGATGGCCTCCAAATAAGGGTCTTTAGAAAGACAAGTGCATATGGTTGACCATGAAATCTGGTACACATGCAAGCTGCTTGTGGGGTATCAGAATTGATGAGGTTTTGTGTGATGGTTAGGAGTGGAGATTGTTCTGATGTGTTTATGCTGTTTTCTTTAGAAGGTGGGTAACATTCTAGAGTAAAAATGGCCACACACTGGATGTTATTCACAATATTCTTCCTCATTGACTAATAAGAAGCCCTAATTTCCTTTGTTCTTCAACCCCTGAAAGTTTGAAGTTTTGAAGTATTGTTGTAAGCCTATGCTGGAGGGCTGTCCAAAAGGCCATAGATTTGAGTGTTGAGAGGGTAAAGTTTGCGGAGATGGTCAATCTGAGGAAATAGCAGAGCCAGCTTGGAGCACTGTTCTCCTTGCTTCAATCATTGTACACATGGTTATTTCCATACTCCTATAATGGTATTTGTAATTGACTGGTGATTTATACATATATGGTATGTATCTTGGTGCTCACTCTGGTATGTACCTCTTGCCCCCAGGTATATTGCTTACTCAGGTACATACCTAGGTAGAGGTATATATCTTGGTGCTCATTCTAACACATATCTCTTGCCCTCATGTATATACCTTAGAGCTCTGGTATGTACCAATAACGTCCATATGTACATACATGATATGGGAAATCATACAATTCAATTACAAAATACCATCATAGCAGTATGAACATAGCGTATCTACAGTGATTGAAGCTAAAAGAACAGCATGAAGGTACATACCTATGATAGAACTTAGTTGATCAGGATCATAGAGTAATACAGGCACAATTTACAATATCTTATCTTTCCTAAAACTAAACTACACTACAACTGAGTGGATGTTGAACTCTAAGCTAGACAGTAATCAGCCGCCTCCAGCAGAGTGTGTATCTGGTTGAGTGCTATGTATATCTCCTTTTGTAACTTTCACCATGGGTTGAATCATACTAGTGTGGACTTCTAGATTGAAGACTAGTAACCTTTGCCAGACATCAAATTATGTTAAATTACCCTCCACAAGATTATCAAGGTCCACCCACTGTCATTACTGAGTTATACAGCTCTGATATCTGAGCTCGGGTCCACACCAATGGCAGAATTTGAGTTTAGTGTATTGCTGTATTTGACCTGCAAGTTAGGCCTTATGTGTATACCCATATAATACTCCAGAACTAATGCACTCATTTAGCAGATCTTTAAGAATTACACAGTAACAGAAAAATGGGGATCCAATAAAGATTGAACTGAGTAAATCGTCTACTTACACACAGACACCAGCCAATTTCTGAGGTACTTGGGGCTAGACAGAATTTAGGAAAAGCTTGGAAACACTGGGGGGGGGTTTGGAGGCACTGCAGATGGAGCTTTTGATTGCTAGCTAGAAGTAACTTAACTGAGGAGACTGTGAGGGAGAAATCAGCATCCCTTTGATTCTAATGTTCACAATCCACAATAATACCTACTAGACTTATAATAAAATGAACCTTGATCATAAGTGGCATGAGGATTATGGAACTTTATAGTGACACAGCCCTTATAATTCTAGTTTTTCTCATAAAGAAATCTGGATATCTACTAGTTAGTAGTTGAACCGGTTGATTCATTGATTAAGTTTTGCAACCACAGAGAATTAAACTGTAGACCTCAGCTGATTGAAAAAGTGCTTCAGGTAAGTTTTTTAACCAACGGAGCCATCAGATCATTATCATTAGGACACAGCTGGCCTTACTTAAACCCTCATTTTTTTTATCTGTAATGAGAAGGTGAGGTTCACTTTGTGCATCCTGTCCATATATACCCTTGCTCAACATTGCTCAACATTGTTCTGTAATGGAGTTCAAAAGAAATTTTTTTACCTATAAATTACCCTGATTGTAAAAGTATATAAGAACCCATAAGAATTCTGGCTGATCAGTAAAAAAATCAATCAGAATATGTTTGAATAATGATGAAATCTACACATTCCAGCAATTGTAAGCGGGTACATCGATGAACGCTGCCGAACATCGTAGATAATGTTCGCAAAAGTTGCAACTTAAAAATAAGTTGTTTGTCCCAGCCTAGGGTCATCTGCATCGAGCGAGATCAGATGCGGTCGATTGTCAGTCTCCAGAGACGAGGTGTCCGCGATGCGTGACGTCGCCTCCATACAGGGGACTACAGTATGGCTGTCATTGTTCAAAGGGTTCACAACCTTCGCAAATTAAATAAGATGAGCAACTGTATTGACTTAGTAATTGATTTTGAGCTCTGACCTTGTATTTCTGAGAAAGAACTGATGAGTGGGGGTCCTTGTTCTAATATGCCCGACACCTACAGTATCCACCCTCACGGAGGGAGAAAACCCCACAAATAATGAAAGTCTCCCACAGAAGCTCTCTGGACACATCTTTATGGTGCCTCTGGCATCTTCAGGGGATTTCTTCATGGAGCGGTGGACTATTAGCGAGTAGAAGAAGGGAATTGGGTGATGGGATATTATACACTGAACTATACGTGTTTCTAGTGGAGTTAACAGCGTTTGTTTAGCTTGTTAACGATGCTAGTTCGATGGAGGATGGCTTTGACTTCCAAGCATTGCTCTCGAACTGTCGTTTTGCCTCGCCATCGTTTAACGCCATCCCTGCCGAAATCTTGACCGACATCTTCTGCTACTTCCAACCAGAGGCGCTCTTTACCCGACTTACCCCACTTGTTCACCTTATTTGCGTCTGCCTTCATTGGCGCACGGCTGTGTTGAACATACCCTCTCTATGGTTGACAATCACTCCGGAGAACCGCAAACATTTTCGTATCACAATGGTTCATCAATGGCTCGAGAGGTCTAAAAGCTGTTGAATTGTCATTGGATGTGCATGCAGTAAATGCATGAACTTTGTTTAGAGCATTTCTCATTGCAATGAGAGGGTTAAACCAAAGTGACTTAAGCATGCTTAAGGCAAATCTCAGAAGAAGCCTCACTTACCCCAAGCTATAGGTAGTTCAGCAGAATTAAGTGTATTAAGCCCACTTTAAGCGGTACTAAGATAGTCAGTAGTTGTACAAAAATAACAAGGGGGCTGCATAGCTCAAACATAAGACTGTTGGCTTACACATTAACATGTGAGCAAGGTACATAAACCACTTAGCTATTGTAACCATGTTAACAGATTGTAATTTTGTCCATTATAGTCCATTTAATCATCCATTTAGTATGACGAAGTCGGGGGCTTCGAGACTCTCATATTCCAGAACCCTAACCTGAACCTCACCAGTCAGAGCACACTGCGCTTTGCGCCCGAATCCAGCAGCTCTAAAACATTGGGATTTCACTATCTACCCTCTAAAGTAACAGCAGCAGTGCTAAAAAATAACAGAACCTCTTAGGTAAATTACTTATTTGGGGTCTATATAATCCCTTGATGTCAACTCACTACAAAGTCTATTATCGTGAAGTAGTCTAAGGTGTCGGTTTGCCTATAGTATCAGTCATCTTTAAGGTCATTGGTTCAATCCCTGACTATTTTTGTGGTGAAAATTTGACATTTCTGGCCATAGCTAAGCTACTTTAAGCATGCTTAATCTGCTTAGGTTGCAATTTTGAACATGCTTAAAGCCAGCTTGATGTGATTAGTATGTTTCAAGTCTGCTAAACCAACTTTAGCCTGGGACAAGTGAGTCTTCTTTTCAGACTTGCTCTAAGCTGCTTAATCCACTTAGGTTTAACCCCTTCATTACAATGACAAATGGTTTAAACAAAATGCATGAAACGGCAGGTGCATGATCATGGGGAATCCGGGTGGCGTGTAATGAGTGTTCGTGCAGAGAAGATACTGTCTCTTTTGATTCAGAATCTACGTGTGGAGATCTACAACTCTAGACTTCACGGATCTTCCGTGTCGCAAACGGCAGCTCTGCTGTTAGAGAAAGTGGAGGTTCGTCACCGTGAAAATTTCCCATTGTTATGTTTATCTTGTCTGTGGCACAAACGTAAGTCCCTGAAGCGATTGGCAGCCACTTGGGATTCAAATCTATAAATGCCTGTAATCTGGGAAAAGAAAGAGGCGGCGGGGTATGAGAGCCGGGTGATAGGCAAAGATGGTGTGCACAGGATGTTTAACTTTTGGCAGTTCACGGCACAGACTATTAACTACTATTAGTACTATAGCCAGGTGGTTTGAACAAGGTAAACTCAAGAACGAGTTCGGAATGAACAGACGCCGAAGGATTTGTTCTCTCTATCTGCCTAAAATTTCCAGATTTCGTCGGATTTCGTTCCGTCATTCTTTTCAAATTTATTACCGACCGATAGCATCCACGGACATCTCATTAGGTGTGAGTGTTTTGGATGCTAGAAGGTTTTCGTAGTAGCTAACCCTGAGGTTCCGTCTTACATAAAGCAATATTCGGACATACTTTGTACCAGGTGTCCGCAGTCTCGTTTGTGTGGAGAATAACGGCACTTCAGGAATCACCCTGATGGGCTATCGTAAGTCAAATCCCACAGAAATAATCGATTTGACACGCACTATCCGCTTCGCTTCGAAAAATCTCCGAGTCGTAAGCCCATAAAGGGGAAGGCCGCCGTCACGGCAAGGTATTGAGCGTATCATCCAAAGATATGGCAGGTGCCTGGGAACTAACACGCCTTTGGACCTCGAGCTTCATTCGAATATATTCAGGGAGAGGCTTTGATCGATGACCGATTAAACGTTGATTCTTTACAGATCTGATGTTCTTGACTAACGTGCACGTTGTAAGTTGTGGCATTCTGGTTTGACTGCACCGTGACAGTGTTTATTATCCCATTACAGTATTATATATCACCCATGTATGCCGTTCTGCAATGATAGTGGAACGCTATCGCACTTCACACTAAGCCCAATGCTCAGCGCTCGGGTACCGGTTGACCGTTACCCCGTCCAACGGCAGTTTCACGTTGATGCAAGTGCCTGACCGGCTCATGAAAAATTATAACCCATGACGTGCTCATGCTTTTAACAGACTGGTCAATTTACCACTCTGCAACCCACTGCGATTGATGGACAGCTCTTTAAGGTCAGGAATGGGACTCAAATGGATCAAAAGATTGCTTTTGGTGAGTATTGAGTTGTGCGCTTTCGGGGAACATTTTAACCACTAGGATATGTTCTCTAGGCACTGTGACTTGTGACAATAATGGCTGTACCCTGACACCCACCTTTTTGTTTAAAGTTGGGTGAGTGAATCCATTTCTAAGTGTGTGGGTCACATATTCAATGTCATTCCTCCAAAGTGAAAATAGTGTCGCTACCGTCAACTTCCATCCAAAACTGCTGCTTTATGCCAACTCTCAATATCAGCGTGAGCTTGGATGTCTTCAATGCAGCCTCAGAAATGTCTAAGCGTTAGAAAACAGAAAATTCCTTGATGTCAGGTAATGTGGAGACTGGGTTGATTTGGTCTGTCGATTTGACTGATTTGGAAGGTGGGTAGATATTTAATTATTGGTGATCTGACCCACTCACTCAGTAATATAATTGTTTTTTTGTGCACAGAAGTTTCTGATTGGATTTTCACTGAGGGTTCCTATGTAAGTTGTATCATTATTTACCTGAGGTGGTGTCTAAGGTAGGGCAACTATCAGGTTGAGAGGGATGATTGAGATGCTAGTTTCAAGTAGTAAGGTGCCATCAGTTGGAGTAGGAGGTTATTGTTGTGAGAGGTTCAGCAGCTTTACCATTCTAAAGAGAGTTTTTGTGAAGTTTGAGGGTTTGTTTTTTGTAGTTTGGTTTATGTGTATTGGAACTATTGGCTGGTGAATGCTATCTTCCTACATTCTTAGCATTGAGATGTGATATTGTCAACTTGTCTTCATCTGTGGGGGCTGCATGCACGGTAACCTCACACAGTATTCGTAGAGTCGCTCGAGAGAACCGTTGTAAACCACATAAATTCCAGGAGAGACCCGAGATGTGACAAAGAGTGGAGAGCGTTTGTTTGTGTTGTAGGCATATTTCCAGGCCACTGATTGGTTAAGTGATGCTTGTTCGGGAAGTACAGTTGGCATTGTGGACCAGGAAGCCTCATTTAGCTCTAAGGATAAGTCAAGTATGTTGTTTATTTGCAACATTTCTTGGCTGGCACTATCTTCCACAGTTTTTGGGCTCTTGCCTCCTTTCATCATTGTATGTCACTAAATATGAATGACATCGTTTGGGTCTCCTGGAGATGGAGAGGCAGAAAAGCAATTGGATGCATTTAAGTTGCACCAGTAGACATTACAGTACATGGGCCAGCAGAGGTCTGCTGGCAGGACCAAGTCCAAGGCAAGGTTATGAGGGCATCATAATTAACAAAGACCCCCCAAATAGTCTTCTGAGTGGGGCCAACTATGCAATGGCAGGTACTAGATATTGTGTTCATATCTGCAGATCATGTATCTTTATCTTCACTCAACCTGCCACTTAGAGCTCCTCATCATATTCTTTACTGCATAGAATAATGACAGTAACTACTAAAGTGTTTCTCTCGATCACATAGCATGCTGTTAGTTGTATCAATACTTGAAGTGTAAAAGATTGGTAGCAATCAAGAAAAACATCATCATAAAGAAGAAAAATTGCTGGAGCAAACAATATGGGCTGGATGGGCAGGGGGGAATATGTTGAACATTGTTCAATGGTTCCCTGTCCTTCAAGACTGTCTCATTGTTTCTCATTATTGCAAATATAGGACTTTGGCTAAAGTATTCCTCTCAATGAGAGTCGCACCTCCCTAGGCTGGTTACCTTTAATGGTTCAAGAGCTGTAGAGGACAATGTTTAATTCATTAATAACATCATAGCCATACAGTAGAAAGCTAGTCTTAGAGAGATAAACTCTGCAAGAGCAACTGATTGGTCTCTGATGAATAAGACTGAAATATTCTCTCTCTGCTTAGAGGAATAAACTTTGAAGGTACTCTCACTGTTTCCTCTCTATGTACTGCAATATGGTAATCCTGTCTTCTAGTGAGTCTATGTACCAGTAATGCACTCTATGCTTGCAGTCCTGGTCAAGCTTGTTGGATAGAGTGGAGATGGGTGGAACTGAAAACTGGCAGAGTAGTGCTATTTTTGAGGTTTTGAAGTAATCACTCATCATTCTCAGCTCACTCCGGAGAGTGATTCAGTGAATTATTAATTAACTGGTTGCTATACCCTTGAAGGTTTGCCTGAGACAGGCCACTTTAGCCTTCATATCTTGCCCCTATACATCTTTTTTCTGTTACATTGCCACAAATAAAAAAACAATGAAGATTGATGAGATGAAGAATGGCAAGTGTCTACATAATTGGATTATTTTAGTGAGAGGTGTTCCTGAAATGAGATGGTCACTAGAGGTATTCTGCAGCAGCATTTTTTGAGGTTTGTTATAGGGATGTCTCTGAAGTGACACAAACACAAACACAAAGTCCCAGTATGTGTGTGCCCCTTGTAATTGGGATGGTTCTTTACCAGGTACCTGCAAAAACACAGATATTTGGTCGGGCAGTTGCCAATTGAAGCCTTGAGATCAACGAGAAAAAATCAATTTGGGAGCCTCATAGCAGAGGAAATTTATCAAACTGTCGAACAAAAGTCTCAGACAAATCTAGGCAATGTGATACCATTGGATATTCACATTTGCAAAGTGGCTGCATGGTGCATATGGAGAGGGTACAGGGAGCCATGCAGAGGTTAGATGTCATGCCAGATAAACAGGTTTGAGCGCTTGCAAGTTAGTCACATGAAGACGGCTCCCCCAAGATTTGCGAGGTCATATTGGCAGTGTGTCGGTGTTTGGAGCTTTTTCTACCCCTCGAAAACTACACCACCAACACTATGCCTGGCATCGGAGGCGGGATTTGGGAGGCAGGTAAAGATGTTACCAATGTGTTGAAGAGAAAGGGTGAAAGGAAAAGTCAAAGGAGGGGTGGAAGGGAATCACTTCCTCATGAAGGGCGTTCAGAGATCCTGCCAGCATGGGAGCCCTTTTCAGAGATGAGCTCAGCAGCTGCCACCTTGAACCACGAGTCGGAGTCATCACGTCTTGTAGTAAGAGCAATCACTGCTATGGTTGCAGTAGAAAATAGTGAAAGCACAAGATTATGGAAGCATCAAATTTGGGTGGAATGCTGATTTAGGAACTTAGTGTACCCATGAGCTTCGAGGTAAAATACATGTCCTGACATTCTGTATCTTAGTCCTCCTGTTTGGCCATGCTTCTCCCCCCAAGAAAACCTCTGAAGTAAAATCTTCTTACGTTGCAGCTCTCGGCGTCACCTCTAGCAGAAGCAGCGGCCCATCCATCTCAGACCCTTTAACAGATGGAACAATGAACCCAGGATTACCCACTTCGATCTCCACACCCGGGGGTATCGCAAATTCGTATCGTTCAAGCAGACCAGTCAAAATGGCTGTCATTTCCATCACGCTGGGGATCAGCAGCGTAAGTTTGTTTCAATAACAGAGAGAGAAATGATGGACGTACGCGAATCGCCAACTGAATGTTTGGTTAGCACAGAAGCAAATACAACTTATACGTTCATAAAGGCTTACCCCAAGCATCCTTTCGGTCCGCCACCTATACAGAAATAAGGTCAAAGGCAGCTAGATGGTAGCACGACAACACTCACTGAATGTCAAGACATTCGCAAACATCCCCACTTGTGTCTGTTTCTTAGATTCAAGACTACTGACCTGGAAACGTTGGGGGTTCCACGAACTCGCGTCCTCGCCCCATACAGCTTCAAGTCTGGGAAGAAAGTTTGAACTGTATCCCTTCGCAATGAAGGGTTGGAACTGACCTATTGTAACTGGAGATATCAATTTTGATTCTCTGTCCCTTTCTAACTGGTACTGCATCGATAGTCCTACCATCTGTGGCAACGACAGAAAATTCCAAAGGGAGCACATCGTTCCTCTGTGCTTCTCTTTCAAGTGTACCTATAATGGGGTGGAGACGGAGAACTTCCTATGATTTGATGTATTGAACTTGTGAGACCTACCATGCCCAATACTTAACAAGAGCGCACCTTGAGAACCAACGTCAAATGACTCATCGATTCATAATCAGAGCTTGTAAGCTCTCCTGGATTGGTTTCGCGAACCCGCCTGATCTCGTCGTACACCTTCGCTTGATCTTCGGGATGAGCAGCGAGTTCGTAAAGTATCCACGATAGAGTATATCCAGTGGTATGGTGGCCGGCTTGAATGAGAGTACTACGTGTAGGTATATGTGCACGAGAGATCAGATCACAAAAATCACGTTTCGAACAGGTCAAGGATTGCTCACGACATCTGGGCCAAGATCTCCTCTTCGCTCAACCTCTTTCTGGGATCTTCTTCCCGATTGGCACGAACTGCCATTTCCACAAAGTATCAAAAAGCCGTTCAAAGCAAGGTAGATCTTATCCGACACACCAAGAATACTCAAAATATCCCTTTCTGCTCCTTTCCCGATCGGCACTTCATCAGTCTCACCGTCGCCACTCAAATCCAACCCATTTTCCTTCATAACCTCTCTGGCCTTCTCATAAGAAACGTCCAGATACCGTTTTGCGATCTTCTCTGCGGAATTAGGGAAGCGTTTTGCCTGCCACGCATTGATCGAATCCGGGATGTATCGCGGTATGGCTAAGAGTGCCGTCATCATTGGAGTGAAAGCCATACCGAGTTTCCTGGTCAAAGAACGCGCTCATGAAATGAAGAATACTGAGTGTCATTGAACGCTTACTCGAGGTCGTAGAGCGTTTGCGTTAATGGGTTCGGTTTGTTGTCGAGGGCATCGAAATGATAGTTGAACGCACCTCACAAGTATTGACCGACGTGAGATGATAGAAGGGAAAGAGCACATATAATATGTTACTCACTTTCACCGATAATGTCGAGCGTAGCTTTATGGAGCCAAGGAATAATATCAATGGTTTGACTTCTGCCTTGGAGTGTGTTGTCCCAATTCTCAGCAAGCTAAGAGGTAAGTACTTGGTCAGCACCAGGAACGAGCGTTCTCCCAAAACTCCAGACGAACATGATTGACATGGCCTTGGAATAACGGCAGAAATTGTCGGATATGACTGATAGAAAAAGCCGGGCTCAACACCCTCCGGTGTCGCTTATGAACCTCGCCTAGTGGAAGCTGGTAAGAACCAAAAAAAAGGTACATTCATCCTAGTGGCAGACGCGCCTGTAGCCCAAAGTACACCCCTTCCAAAAAACAACTCAAAGAATCTCCTGACATCTGCAGTTTCGAGATAGTCTTGGAGCGAATCCGAAACAATACGGTGTATAGCTCGTGGATCCGATATTACGAGGATGTTTTCCTGTACATAGCCATTGGTAGTCAATGCTTCAGTGCTCGGAACAGGGAGGGTTAATAGCGTACCCCAAAACAACCTGCAAGTCTGTAGGCTGTGCCATACTCTTTTGACCACTCGAATAGAATTTTTACGATTTTTTTCATTCGTAAATCGTGCTCGAGGCCTGAGATTGACGACATGATTAGCATGCACCTCAAACGAGACGTGCCGTTTTCGGACGTACCCAACAGAAACGATGAGGAAGGAGGTCCTCTGAGTATCCGGATAGAGCTTCGGCGGTTGATGAAGTATAAGGAGAAGAGAAGGGCAAGGGAAAGCGTCCCTAACGCAGCGTCGAGTCGATTGAGTATGAACATGGTGAGGGTTAGAGATGAAAGGGGAAGGGTTTTATCAGAAAGTGAATCTCTCGCTTCGACTCAAAAACTTCGGATCCGCTGATTTCGGTTCCTAAAGTGACTCAAACTAGAGCTTTGGGCCTGTAACCGACCAATTCATGACAACGCGGTTGCGTGTATTCATGCTCGGGCTTCTGATTCACTCTGACTCGGTTAACTCATACTGCCATATACATGTATAAAAGCTGAGTAGTACACTTTAGAAAATAATCTTTCCCGATCCTTATACATTCCGCGTGAAATGTAAGGTATCGTCGTCAACGTCAGAGACACACTCTTATAGGCCCTGTTCGGGTGAACGGGTTAACGTTAGCTACTCCACAGTGTAGGCATAGGTCCAAATGAAGTTGTGAAGAATAGATACGGCGGATACGAGTCGTGTCTGGGTGTCAACAGAGTATTCAGGACCCCTTGAAAACACAAGGAACCGCCGCTCAAATATCTGCTCAATCACATTACGGGCTTGGGCATGGAAAAGAGTGAACAATTCTTTATAGTTTTGAAGGACCGTGAAAAAAGAGAGATCTAAATGAAAGATATGAAATCAGAAGATTGAATCATACCGTGCACCAGCTTTTCCCCACTCCTGGTAGATGATACTGGACCAGCATGATAGTGGGGGTGGGTAGCGCCCGCGTTTTGATGCATGATGTGTCGCTTAGTCAACCAAATTTGCATCGAAACCTGTCCGTTTCGTTGGAATTTCTTTCGCCCCGAATCCTAAACGCTTCCTTGCTCTCTAGAGCGATATATTTAATGTAAAAGGTTATTACTATATAAATGGCCACTATATAATGTTAGAATGATTTGAGAATGATCAAATTAAATGGTGAAATATACTAAAGTTGCCTCTCCTCCTCCTCCTGCTCTACCCAATCTGGCACTATCTATTCACCCTGCTCCTCACATTTCAGGGAGATGAGTTTTGGTAGATCGCAAAGTGTCAGGAAATTGGTATGGTCTCGAGAGATCGTGCTCTGGAGAATTTAAAGCTCATCGATTTAAGCTTAGCTTTTTGATTTGATGGGGATCTTGGCCTTGTCCCAAAGTCAGTAAAGATAAAGATCGAGTTGAGCGCTCGTCCAGTAATAGTGAGACCTTTTTGATCATTTACCGCGCGGCTTTCAGTAATTTTTGACGCGCCACACGTTCCCACTCCTACTTTTCTACATTGCATCTCGGGCGGTCAAACTCCAACTGCTTTTCCCGCCACTTTGCTTCAAGTCCACTGGCGTCGATACGGCGTGCTTCTTGCATAATCCACTTGTGATCTTCTGGTGTGAACATTCGGTCCATAAAAGTATGTGTGTAAATCACCAACTTTGCATTGTATAGATGCAATGGTCATCCGTGAGAAGCGTCTGAGCATAACTCTAAACGCGCCGAGAGCTCAGGCCTTCATTGACATCGTTCGTAGCCACACCGAACGGCCCATCCCTTTCTTCATCAGAAGAACTGTCAATCAAAACCACCCGGGGTAACTCGGCACCAGATCGAATTAAACACCCCTCAAGCGGATTCATAATGAACGGACATGAGCCAGCTGTGTTAGGTAGGCTGCCACGGGCGTTCTTGTTCGAACAAGGTATGTCTCGTGGCTTGGCGAGAGCGGGCGCTGGAAAAGTCACAAAATCTATATCCATATAATTGCTACTTTTGGTCCAGCGGAGGCAACTTGCGAGGGAGAGGTGTGGCAGGAATATGACCACTAGGAAGCAGTAATCTTGTCATGAGATTATTCCAGTTGTTTGTCCTTGTAGGATGGGAGCCATTGGAAAGTCGGGAACTTTCCCGATTGTCCTAAGTAGAGGAGGGCTTTGTGAACCTCCGATCAGCTCCGGGTACTGCTACACCGAGATCTACCTGACTGAGTCTCTCGCACCTATTCATGAGTAGAACACTATCCTCTGCTACAACACGTAACTCCGGCCCCTCGAACTTCCTTCTGATACACATTTTATTTGCTTTATTTGTTATTGTATTACTCATAAAAGCCCTACTTACAGTTTGAATAAGAGGGACCTCTCCACCCTTCTAGCAAAATTACTAGCCGATTTTTTTGGAAAATTGACCTTTGACCGATAAGGTGTTGAAACCGCTGAATCTTGATTGTAGTGTGACATACTGGGTTTACACCCGTAATGCGCCAGTACAACTAGGTTCAAGGGCTAATCACCACGGATGTGATCCAAGGCAGTTACATAGAGGCTCCCTCACATCAACATAGAGATATGATTAAGGCCCCCTCTCATAGGGAAAGTATAAAACTGCTTAACTAAGAACAATAACCAGAATAACACCGCTGTGAGTCCACTTCAAGGAAAGAACTGCAACAAATTTTGTGACAGATGACTTCACAAACCATTGCATCAGGGATTTCGATATGCAGTTCACAAGCTCAAACAAAAGTTGGAATGACCAAATGTCAAAGTGGGCATTTATTTACCCCTCATGTAGCTGGAATAGTGGTACTCGTAGCATCAATTTTATGATGAAGATTATAACTGGGGTACATCTACTCCTCAGAAAATCAGGTCCATATGACAACACACCATTCTGAAGCGATCAGAAGAAAGGATGTCAGATGAGTGAAAGTGAAAAGTGCGGTTTGCTTACCTCATACGACGTCGTTTGTTTTTTTGTCCGAATGTTCCTCTGTTATGCTGACTTGAACATTGTTTGAGGGAACACTGGTCTGACCATTACTTCTATGCAGGGGGAAGGAAGCCTCATTGGTAGAGTTTTCACCAGGTCGAAATCGTATCGAATGCATCGGAAGTTCGTTGGTCGTTCCCGTAGGGTCCCGGTCTGAACCTGGAGCCACCAAACGACTGATAGTTGACGGTACCATCGACAGTAATCAATCCAAATTTGATTTGTCTGAACACGATACAAGCCATGCAGTTGACAATTGCGGTTACCGGAAAACTGGAAATTGCATGATACAACACTGGTGTGTTCGGGAGCTTCAGCAACAAACAATTGATAACGAATCCAATAAGTGCTACTCTGGAGTTTGGAAGCAAAATGTCAGAGTGGATTAGTGTACTGGGGCTTACAAATAGTATTGCTGCCCACTTCTGAGAAGGTTCTTGGAGAGTTTTGGTAGGAAGGATCTGCCGTTCCCAACGAAAGTCTTGAATCGGACAGAAGGATTTTCTTCGTACAATGAGTTCATCAAAATCTGATAAGTGATGGCGAGAAACACAGCACTGTCATGGATCAGGGCCATGATTAATGAGAACTCTGTGTAATCTGCAACCCGGGTGAGGAGGCATGCTTGAGTGGTACCGATATGACTCGATCCAAGACCGACGGGTACTGTGACTGTTGCTCCAATTGTGGCCAGCCAAAGGAGAGTAAAAATAGCTATGATCCACTTATTCCAATTCCAGACCGCGACGACACGGAGAAGAAAAAGGAAAGATGTAAACCCAGTGCTGATTATATAGAAAATCCCTTGAGTGATATGAAGTTTTTGACAGTCCGACATTCTGCCAACTGCCATGAGAAATCGTATAATCAAAATTTGAGAATCGAAAAACGGGGTATCACTGCTTACCTAGAAGCAATGTGCTAATAACGATATAACCCAGAGTTCCAATCCTGGCCCAGATCATTGATAGGTTGGATACCCTGCAGAATGATAGCCCACCTACCTAGACAAATAGTAACCTACAGTAGCATAGCGGATGGGATACTTGAAAAGAAGTCGGTAGTCGTTCTCAAGGTTGATACCACAGTCCCATATGTAACCCTGAGGTTTTTTAATAAAGCAAACACTTGCAGCGATTTTTGTCGGGGTTAACTCACACCTAACACCGCCACGACCCAATACCGAGACGCCTCGAGTGAATTTGCAGTCTCCGGATCAAGGAATGCAAGAGGTGTAAATGGATTGGGGAGAACTGGGGGATCAGTGTCATTTGACATGAGCTAGTCTCGATGTTGTTTCTTCTCCGGGCGTTCTTATACCTCGAGAGGACCCACATGGCTATGCAGCGCGCACTCCATGCACAAAACATGCCGAAAACCCCTAAAACCATTTTGAATCAAAACCAAAATAAAACAATTATTTAATTCTCCGAGAGTGCCGCAGACACTGCTCGGTCAATTTTGGAGTGGCAGGTAAGACACCGGAGGCCAGCTACTCGTAGGCACATGAGTAAGTCACAGCGATGGATAATAACGCCAGTTTTCTAACTGGGTTCAGCTGCAAACCGTTGATCGGAGAATACGAGAAGAAAAATGGAACCCTCATTACGGGGTATTACACAGACGTTACACCATACAACCACATGATCCCTGGAAAGGCCCGATATTATCCTCGTTACGCACTTGACCTTTTCAGTGTGCAGATTGTTTTATGCTAATGGTTCAACATAAGGAGAGTAGTTTTTACTTTCATTATGGTAAAGTTCAGTATTTGAATAGCGACAGCGCAAGTCCAGCATGATAGTGATGCCTTTTGTTAATATTATGAGTTAGCATCATTTCTGCATCAAACCCGCACAGTCCTCATATTTGAACTCTGACCGTAGCTTGGTTAGTTTTTGTCCTTTCTTTTACTTATACTTGGACCTACAATGGTTATAAAACCTTGCCATGTCAAAGTTTGAACAAGAGAGAGGACCGGGCTCACAAAACGCACCCCATGTACAAGATTCCAATCGAGATAGAAGATACCATCCGACGATCCCGGTGTCATTCCCGCAGACTCGATATGCGGCTACAACGGTATCGGTTCGGATCTGCGGAATCTTGAGCGCCTGTAGGTAATGGATACTTTCACTTGTTGTAGGTTATATATAGCTTTACTCAGTGAGCATCATATTCAGCACGGGATACTGGAAAGAACAAGAACTGCGGGACACTTTGCTCAACATTTTCCTGTCATCGACAGCAGACAAGGGTTGGTTGAGATGAGAAACCAAACTCCTGACTTTTCTCCAGGACTTCCACACCAACTATTTTTTGCAATCGAAACCAAAAACCAGCCCGAGAAACGGCACGGTTTCGTTTCCGGCCTAGAGCTCCAAAGTCTGCATATCACCGAAGATGCTGAGTCAACAGCGTCGTGTGCCTTTCCTCCGAGTACAAAGATTCGTAAACAAAGTGGTAAGACCCGAATCACCGTCTGCGTATAGTCTTGGAACGACCGATATTACCGAACAATAATCGGCTATTAGGACACAAGCCCCAATGTTTTACTATTTAGCAGCAACACATCAGAGATGGGTCTGCCAGCATCAACAGACATATGAAGGAGGACGCCAGGAGGTGGTATGATTGTCTGCATTTGCTAGTTTTGAATTTGCTCAGAATAGCACCTCTTCTAGCTCTAAGCACTCTGGTATACCTCAGGAGAATGCTCCTTTTGAGGCTCAGTTTTATCTCCCTCAGCCTAAGCATCTCTCTTCAACCTTTCTGTATGTCATATGGAACAACCGTGGTTTGGAATAGGATTTTGGCTGTCCCAATCATATTCCATATGAAGTATTCCACTGTACTGCAATGGGCATCAGCACAATCATAACACTACATGCTCCCTTCACCTGTCCCATCAAACTTTGGATGAGAATCCTCAGTCAACTACCACTGCTCTCCATGCTAATAGTACTGTTTCTGAATTCTGAAAAATCCCTTCTTGAAATTGGTGACAGGTTTGGAAACAAAAGACACCCAAGCCTTTGCCTGCCTTGGGGAATAAGTTCATTGCATGGTATATGCAATTTTGGAGGAAGCATCTGGGCGTGATTATGCCCAATGTCTTCCATGACGAAATTGCAGTTATCTCCTCCCAAACTCTGGGCATGGCAATGCACCTTGCAAGTGCTATGAACAATGCAGGTGGACAGACTAGAAGTGGTTTCCAATGTAGCCATGCTGCTTCATCACAACTTCTGTCTATTCTCCTGAGCTAGAAGGCTGGGTCCCTGGTGTTTATATATATGCCAATGGAAATTCAGCTGTTCACTAGGAGTATCTCTTTCTAGTGGTATTCAAATCTATTGCAATAGTCAAAGAGAGCAGAGGGGAAACAGTCAATGATTCTGACTTTGCAACTGAATTTCAATGTTATAGGAGTTCATGTTGACAAATTGCATTAGTATGTCAAGTTGTTGATTTTAGGCAAGCTGGATGAATGGTTGTCAAGAAGTATTTATGCAATTCTGGCATGAGTGGCGACCAGCGCAATGAGGAAGAACTTACAAATGCATTCCACGAGGTTGTAGCGAGCGTTCCCAAAGTGGAGTTGTTAAATTTATGTAAATAATGTTACCTACTTTTCGAGGTGTGAAACTCTCATCTCACAAAGTATGCACTCAATGATCTAGACCAGGATTTCAGCTATGAGATCTATTGTCTCAAGCTTTGTCCCTTTCAAGGCAATAAACAGTACCCTTAATTTTATTCTCCAATCTGACTTTACCTCATATAAGAGTTGGCAGTGTATCAATGTAAGGACGACACTCGCATCCGGACCTAGTTAGCTTAGTCACGTTACCGTAGGTATAAATACGCTTTGTTTGTACCTTGTTTACTTAGTTGTTCTTGAATTCGACTTTCGTCGTACACTCAATCTCTCGTACTCGTTACTCTTGACTTCAAGACGCTCTTGCAAGGCTCAGTTGGCTCCTCAAGCACATTTGAGCCTTACATTTTTTTGAGTGTTTTTTTTTTCTTTAGTCTTTCGAGAACTACAGCAGACTGATCACCTGCTGTGTTGCCGTTTAGACACCCTAAAATTTTTTCGTCGATGTTAACACCGGTTTTTCTTACTTGCAAGTACCATGGTTTCCACGAGAAGTACTCGTTACCCAACCCCGCCCTCGAAAAAGCCCTCTACGGCCAACAAACGGTCTTTGTTGGAAGAGGCCCCCGAACTTCAAATTTTTTCTGGGGACGGCTCTCTGCCAGATGCCTGGCAGGTTCCCCCATCGACTTCTACGACTCAGCCTCAGCCTCACCGCCTCCCACTTCCGGATTTGTGTTGTTCAAGGAGACGGTCGCTGAGCTTGTCCTCGTATGGCTTGTGCAGTGGCAGCTCTCCTTTGCAACGGAGATCTGGTGCAGAGGACGAGGACTCAAGCGATGATTCTCAACGCTCGCTTGAGTATGAAGATGCTCTTACTGGCTCTGGTCTTACCACTTCAAAGTCTATGGTGGATACTATGGGACTTGGAGAGTTGGAGCGCCCGGATTTGGCGATCACTCACGACGTAGAGGAGCGCATTTTGGCGATCTCTGCAGATTCTTCGGGTTTGGAGCGCACTGTTGGTGCGATCACCTATCAGGAGGGTGCATTCGACGAGAACGTGCCTGAAAATTTTTCACCAGAGCGCAGTAATGCGATCGGCCCGAATTTTAGTCATCATGGATGTGGACAGGTACCTCACCAGTCTTCGGGAGTTTTCGGATTGGCCTCAAGCCTTCAAGATAGGCCTGACGTTTCGATTCCCTGAAAACGAGTGGAGTTCTTCGGGACTCTCTCCGCAGTATGGAACTGGGACCGGGCTGTCCACTCTTCCTCAGGCTCGGACATTGTCGTGACTGGCCCTGGCTTAGATCCCGTGAATTCTACGGATTCAGTGGCCGAAAACTCTTCGATACTAATCAGATTGACGCAACAGAAGCTGGTAGAAGATGGTGATGGATCTTTCAGTACCCCGAAAAAGCCTATGCGTCGTAGTACTCCTGCGAATAATATTATTGATGTTACACCAAAACATTTCCCGTCGTGGTTTGATTTATGCTCGGATGACCCTGTTACTGAGGCCCATGACTTCTGGGATGGCAGTTCCTTTGCCATTGTTGATGACAACAAAGAGTTTTGCTTGAGTCCATATGATGCTACGGATGAGGAACATCAGCTTCGACTAGCAGTGAAGCACTCCATTGAGTCTTACAATGCCAGAGCTGAGTCAGAAACTCCTATTATTGACTCCAACGCTATCATCGTTGAGGTCATGGACTCCGAGGAGGAACAACACTTTGGCAAAGGGAAAGGTGTCGCTCAAGGAGAATATAGCGAGAAGTTCACGAACTCACGTCGCTTCAATGGCATTCCGAGTAATAAGGACTCAGCCAGTAACTCGGGTGATGATCAATCATCCTCCACTCGAAAACGGAGATCACGAACTCGTAAAAGCTCTCCTAAGTGAACTTCTGCCCCCGTGGGTGGAAACTTCACACCTAAACCTGCGAGAGTATTTGTTACTCCGACACCAAATGGTGAAGATTACAAACATAAATGGAAGCCTTTCGTATCGAATAAATTCAGTCGTCCTCCCTCTCCGCCTTCTGACTCCTCGAGCTCGGACAGTGACTCATCTATCCCGTCCTTGAACCGCAGGTCTAGACGTAAGCTTCGAAAGGAAGAAGATCGTGTGAGAAGGACGCTGAAAAAGCTTAACTTTAACACACCGAAGTACGGTGGTACCCCTGATATTGATTTACTGGACAAATTTATATATGACTTTGACAATTTGGTGGATATATACCGACTGGATGTCAAGACAGCGTTATGAGTTATGCCAAATTATTTGTTTGGTGATGTTCATCACTTTGTTCGTGATATTGTTGGTTCTGGATCAGAAGGTTGGGACTTACAGTCTGCCTATACGGCTATATTTGACTTCTGTTTCCCACCGACATTCAAAGAAGAGCTGCGTAGTAAGATCATGTCTGCTAGACAGGGTTCTAGAACTATCGAACAATATGACGCTTACCTGAGACGTGGTGCACGCCGCTTTGGAGACATCACCGAACATTCTCTCATTCAGGTTTTGTGGAAGGGCATTGCTCAACACACCCGTATATTTTGGCGCAGCAAGGGCTGTGGTCCCGAGGAAACGGAATATGACTGACTTATAAAATATGCAAAGCGTGCCCAACGTGTACGCTACATGATCGATGAGGAGGAACGCACCTTCAGAGGAAAACCGGAAGGTCGTACTTGGGAACGGTTTGACAACTGCTCCCGGGGCAATACACCTTGGAAGCCAAATACCGGCCCCTCAGATGGAAAAACACTGCCCTCCCAAACTAAACCTAGGAGTAAGGACAACACTAGCAACCCACGTTCAACTCCATATGGCTCGAGAACTGGATCTGAGGTCAAGAAGTCTTCGGAACCACGCCAACATCGAGTGAAGCTATCTAAGGAGGAATGTGACCGTCTACGTGCAGAAGGACTATGCTTTAATTGTCGAAAGCCTGGTCATGAAAGCCGGAATTGCCCCGACCGCCACCTAGCTAAACCTCCGAGTGTTATTGCTAACACAATATCACTCACCGATCTCGACCGTCTAGCTCGCCATGTTGACTGTGTAAATGGCATTGAGCTGAATGCGTTGTCTGTTGGGACCTTGAATGAGGAATCAGCATATGATCGCTATTGGTCCACGGCTCAGCCTGAGGAAGTCTGTGATTACCTCAAGGCATTGTGGTTAAGTCAATATCTAGGTTCGCCAGAGACTCGTTTCGAGGTTACTGAATATGGTTCTCGTCGGTTCGATATCTATGACAGACAGGAAACTCGGTTTACCTTTTTGGTTAACCAAGATGAATTGATTCACCTCGATTTCTGCATCCAGAACGTTATTCAACGTCAACTGGATGACTGGCACTATCAGGATGTTGAGGAGGAGCGTCGAGCATTCGGATTCCGAATGGACATACCAGACTTGGAATATCCTGCTCTATTGTGGCTACACGCAAAGACTGTTCAGATGTTGAAACTATTATTGACAGACATGAACTGTGATGACCTGTCAAGCGAGATCGAGGTTAACCCTTGCATTGGCGGATACATTATTTTTGATGGGACTGACGGTTTTGAATATTTTGTTCCCCACGAACGTGTTCGAGATCTGTCATTCAATATAGAAGACATCTTTGCTCAGGGTCCGGACAACTCCCCTCCCCCACTGGTCTCGTTGAGGACTATCCAGCGTCGACATCAGTTGATGATGGAGTCCAATATGGCAATAGCGGGATCTGGCCGTAAAAACAAGGTGAAACGTCAAGCAACGCCTATGGCCGAGACTCATGCTGAAAATCTGGAACGTAATTCAGCGGAAGTCAACGATCGGAATCGAAAAATGCCACAAACCATAGTCATTGACGTCATTATCAATGGACAGCCAGCACGAGCATTGCTGGATAGTGGTTCATCAACCGACATTGGGTCAACACGACTAATAGATCAGTTGGGAGCGAAATATATGAACCTCGAGAGGCCTATACCAGTTCAGATGACGGTCCAGGGCTCCATAACTCGTATACATCATGTCTGTGTATTAGATCTTGAGTACCAAGGGATACGTGAGCAACGTCGGTTTGATGTCTTAAACATTGGAAGTCAGAACTACGACTTAATCTTGGGAACTCCTTTCTTGTTCCAACACCAGGTTGTTTTGGGTTTTAACCCAACTCGAGTGTTTATTGGCTCGGTCCCATCTTGCCCCATTGAGGGCGAAGGCGTGGTGGAGATTCTCTCTTCGGCAGCTAAAGTTGTTGAGCAGAATATCGAGCATATTTGCCAACAGCTCCTTACAGAAATCAGTGACTTATGCCGTTTGGAAGATGATATACAGTTACCTCCGCTTCGTGCAATTAACCATGAGATTCCAATCATAGACCCCAGCCGAAAGTACCCGTATCAGCCCTCTAAAGTTCCGGAGGCACTTAGACCACTTTGGAACATGAAACGTAACACTTACCTGCAATCAGGACGCTGGAAAGTGTCCTCAGGTTCGAGCGGTTGCCCTTTATTCATTGTTCCCAAGCCTCAGAAGAACCCTGAGGATCCTATCCGTATACGGACTCTCTTTGACAAGCGATGGGTCAACAGTAATACCCATAAAGTCCAAGCGGTCATGACAGATATTGATGGTACCCTTCAACGATTTGCGTCGAGGAGGTACCAGTCCACAATAGACTTTATGAATTTCTACGAACAGATCCGAGTGTGGATAGTGACGTACCACATACACTCTTCAACACCCCAGACGGCCCAATGGTTTCCCTCGTCATGCAACAGGGAGATGCTAACGCACCAGCCACTTGTCAAGCGTTAATGAATCACCTGTTTGGCCCATATATTGGAGCGTTCCTAGACGTGTACTTGGATGACCTCGTTGTTTATTCAGAGTCACTCGAGGATCATATCAGACACTTACACATTGTGTTTCAGATTCTACTTCGTGAAAAACTTTATATCAGCCCATCAAAGATCAAGTTATTCACGGATGAAAGCTTGGTTCTTGGGAGACTGGTAAAGCACGGCGCAATTCAAATCGACCCCCATAAGGTTGAGTCAATCACGAATTGGAAAGTCCCAACCAATGGCTCGTTAGTCGCTGGTTTTCTAGGCGCAGTTAATTATGTCGCACCTGATTGTATGGGTTTACGGATACCTATGGGAGTGTTGTCTCCATTAGCGAGCAAGAAGGTACTCTGGAGATGGCATGCTATTCATCAGCAGGCATTCGAGGATATTAAACGGATAGTACAATCTCACCGAGAAACAAAATGTTATACAATAGACTATTCTCCGAACGCCCAACCTATTAATCTTGTTTGCGACGTGAGTTTGACTGGTGCGAGTGGCTATGTATGCCAAGGCTCTGACCTTCGTGATGCGAAAGTAGTAGTTTTCTGGTCAGGGAAGTTTACTGCAACACAACAAAACTATCCCGTACATGACAGAGAACTACTGGCGATTGTTGAGTCCCTAAAACGCTTTCAGCACATCCTTGCTGGGACGAGATTCCGTATTTTTACGGACCATAAGAGTTTGGAATGCTTAATGACTCAGAAGAACCTCTCACCTCGTCAACATCGATGGATGGAACTCATTGGCACTTTTGATTTCTCGATTGAGTACATCCCCGGTGAAATGAACATACTGGCTGATGCGCTCTCACGGATCTACTCCGATGAACCTTTAGGAGTTGTCAGAGCGCAGTCTGAGTTTGTTCAGGATGCCTTACCTTCGGATGATGTCTCAATGTGTCAGAGTGGAGCTCGTCCCCCAATATATGTTGATGCTGGTTCTCTGACTTTGCGGGAGGGAGAAACGGAACCTAGAAGGTCTAGTCGACTCGCAGCAAAACAGCGAGTGGACTACAGTCTGGTCAAAAACATGGCTCCAAGCCCGAGAACTCGAACTCACCCTTCAACGACAGGAGAACCCCAAGCTGGTCTGTGTCCAGTGGAGGACAAGTCAGACTCCGAGATCCCTATGACTGATTCGGTGGTCAATAATGACAACACTCCCCAACCACAGGAAGTACGGGGAGCTGGACTGGAAATATCTGCTGAAGATGAAGCCTCGTTGACCAACCTTCTGAGGGATACAATCACCATGTACTCATTCCCTTTTGTTTTACGTGAACGATATATGGTTGACCCCGATTTTGCGCAAATCTGGAAAGATATTGATCAGTATAAGGGCTTCGTGAAGGAAGATGGTTTATTATACCGTCTACAGGGAGACCGACACCTACTGTGTATTCCAAACGTTACTCTAGATGGTCGAAATGTGAGAGAACTGGTTATTGATCAGGCTCACTCAATCCTTGCGCATCTTGGAGGGCGTAAGACCATTGACTATGTTCGTCAACACTTCTGGTGGTCAACCATGGTTTCGGACGTGAAGGCTTTCTGTCAAACTTGTCAGCTATGCGCCTTCAGTAAATCGCCTACTGCAAAACCTTCAGGCCAGTTACGGCCATTAGAAGTGCCACATCGACCTTGGCAGTCAATCGGTGTGGATTTTGTGGGCCCACTTCCGGAGTCTTCAAATCGTCATGGTCCGTTTGATATGATCATGGTGATCATTGACCATTTGACTTCGATGGTCCACTTAGTCGCAACTCGTCAAACTTACAGCGCTGTACAGATAGCTGAGGTCATCTTTGACGTGGTATACAAACTACATGGTCTACCAGAAATCATCGTTAGTGATAGGGACAGTCTGTTTACGAGCACATTCTGGCGTACATTGCACCAACTCCTACAAACAGAGTTACGAATATCATCCGCTTACCATCCTCAGACGGATGGCGCTACGGAGAGGGCAAACCGAACGGTTACCCAGATGCTGCGTCAGTGTGTCGCTATAAACCAAAAAGACTGGGTGCATAAACTACCAGCGATTGAGTTTGCTATGAACTCAGCTAGCTCAGACATAACTGGGTTCTCACCTTTCTTCTTGAACTATGGTCGCGCCCCAAGGCCAATTTTGTGGAATAGCGAATCTGATTATCCTGGAGTCTGAAAGTTTTGCCAGCAAGTAAAAGATGCTATTATGATGGCTCATGACTCTATCATTGACGCTCGAGTCAAACAGACATGTCAGGCTAATCGACGTCGTCAGAAAGCTAAATTTGACGTTGGTGATCTAGTCTATTGATCCACTAAGAACCTCTCATTGCCAAAAGGGAGAGCACAAAAACTTATCCCCAAGTTCATTGGTCCATTCCGAATCCTTCAGGAGCTTGAACTGGGCTCAACCTACAAGCTCGAGTTATCGAGCGAGCTGAAAAAGAGGGGAATTAACCCATCATTTCATGCTTCCCTACTGCAGATTCACTTACCAAACGATGACCGTAGATTTCCGGGTCAGCAGTTCCACCAAATCCCTGGTCTGGGTGATGATGACTCATGATGGGCTGTGGATCGGATATTATCACACTCGGGAAAAGGCAGAGACTCGATGTTTGAGGTCAAGTGGACTGCTGGTGACACAAATTGGCTCCCATATCACGAAGTCAAGCATCTACAAGCCTTTGATCAGTATTGTGAGGCTATGGGGATTACAGGAATTTCAGGCTTACCTGAGGGGAAGTCGACTCCTCCAGAATTTGATGAAAATGTTGATGAAGGCGGAATCTGGTCTAACTCTTTGCAGTTCAGTTTTAACTCGCAAGGGATAAACGATTTCCGGAGGCTAAAAGATAAAAAATCAGTCCAGTTCCTGGATCCACTTCCACATTTCAAAATGTCCGGCAGAACACAAGGTTATAAAGGACGTGGGAGGGGTGGACGATGCTCACCTTTTTCCATCCCCAGCACCCCCCATAGATTTAACACTTGCCGTTGCTCCCCCAACCCTTCCATGCCTAGTCGTCGCTCTGAATCCCCACCTTACCATCGCTCTTATCGATCTCGCTCCCCTTCTCCAGCATGTAATACCTATCGCGATCGTTTCCAAGACTATGCTCCCCGAGGCCCACCTACTTACAACCCGCATCAAGTGATCATGTCCGAAAGAAGTTACGGAGAGACCCTCCATGCGTTTAACAACGTCATTCGGATGATGTCTTTCAGTCTTAGAGGGGGCGGGAACAGGGATGGTGGTGGTCGTGAAGGAAGCGATTATTTTAACTCTAGCTTTGGTGGCACGCCTCCTGGAGGGGGGCGTGGTAGGGCATGTGGCCGGGGTGGCTATTTCCGAGGAGGTCGTGGACATGGAAATTTTACTGGTTATCATGGCGCCGGCTCTCACTTTACGGCTCACTCCTCCTCTGCCAACACTTCTTTGGCATCTCGTGTTGCCTCCAACAAATCAGCAACTGGCAAGGCTAGGAAGAAGAAAAACCGTCGAGCACAACATGGTGGAGCTCAGAAGTCCAACGTACAGCAGGACAATGGAGATGAGGAGAGGGATGCCAGTCACGAAGATGGAATGGAGGTAGATGGTGAAGTCGGTGATGGTTATTGTTCAGATGGTGATGGTTATCGGTCAGAGGAGAGGGAGGACAAAGATAGACCTCAAGGAGGTTCGTCAAGCTTTGTTGTTGACACCAACGTTGCTCCCGCATACTACAAAGATGTTTAAGTTGTTTGTTTTCTTTTTACTCACTTTGTTCTATTTCCAGGTCTGTCTACTCAGTCCCTTTATTTTCAAAATACTTTCGTATTCTGGAGGGCAAATGTAAGGACGACACTCGCATCCGGACCTAGTTAGCTTAGTCACGTTACCGTAGGTATAAATACGCTTTGTTTGTACCTTGTTTACTTAGTTGTTCTTGAATTCGACTTTCGTCGTACACTCAATCTCTCGTACTCGTTACTCTCGACTTCAAGACGCTCTTGCAAGGCTCAGTTGGCTCCTCAAGCACATTTGAGCCTTACAATCAAGTTGTCAGGCTCTACAGGTCATTCTGGGGATATTCTATGTTTGTTTCTTCAACATGTCATCGCACTGTGAATCATGAACAGGTAGATCATAATTAATGTGAATGGTTCCATCAATTACCACTTTTCTGGGCCTCCCCAAGGAGCAATAAACAATTCTCTTCCAATGCATTTTTGACATGGGGGCCAAGGGTCTTGCAATGGGGTTTTAGTCACTCTGCATGAGGGCACGACTTTTGTCAGGCCCTCCAAGTCCAGAACATCAATAAGGATCAAGAACTGAACCATGACACAAAAGCCAAACCATGGTGATGTTGTTTGAGGTAAGCAGCACCCAGTACATGAATTGAATCACCCTAATTCTTTTTTTTCTGTAACGCCTCTGGCCAATCTAGTCACATGCTACAGCTTATACTTATTTCTACATTGGTTATAAACCCTTGTCATGTTCAGGTTTTGAGTGAGAGTGAGGATCGGGCTCAAAGGGCTTTCCCTGTGTTGCACCAGTTGTCAATCAACCCTTCTGTATTTCCTCACACATGACAGTCCACTCCCAAACCCACTGTTCTCATTGCCTGGGGCTACAGCATTAAAGGATCAAATTACCCTCATAGCTATGTTGATGAAAATGATTCCCAGCAGTACTCAAACTTCCCCAATATATCAGAGAACTTAACCAGTTTCATGTTATAAAGGCTAGATCCAGTCAGTACAAGTTTTGAGAGAATCAGTCTATAATATAACATCCTGTTACTGTATCTTGACAAGAAAAACCTAAATGTTACAAGAATCTAAACCTATCTAAGCACTGAAGGTATTATAACCCCTTATATCTGTGGTGTAGGGGTTGGTTGGTTTATAACTGGGCTATAACTGGGCTGTAGGTTTTGATTCATGAAGAAAAATACTGTGGTTGTAACCCTTTGTGGCTCTGTCTAGGAGTTACAGCTCACCATGAGACTGTGATGACAAAGCACCAAAACAGTTCCAGTTGGCTAAGGTGTAGCAGTGTTAGATCAATTTTTGAGGTCTTCAGCTCAATTCTTTCTAAAATAACCACATGTCATAAAAATGTGATACTTACACATAAAAGGAACAGGTTCCCTGAAAAACATAAAAATAAAAACTAACAACAATACCAGCTATTGCCCTCAAAACTGACAATAACTATCCAAACCAAGCCATAACTGAGCAAACTAGCTATTATCCCCAGAACTTGCTGTATTGCTGCAAACCGGACAGAGTTTCAGGTCCGTGCTACATCTGCTGCTACTGGCAGAAAATATCTCTAACCTGCTATATCATCAGCAGCCCATTACAAACCTAAAGACCAGTAACAGTACTCATTTTGACCTTTGTCCTCCCTCCCCTCCCCTTTGTTTTCCCAAGTTACATTTACCTGTGACCATTATCAGGTAATACAGCTAGTTGTGTAGGACATAGGAGGGGTATAATGTTTACTGAGATGGAACTAACATCTGACCCCAATCACCTCAGTGTGGGGTTTCCTCCAAGTCATACCACGAAAAGTCGGATGTGTGTTGAGTCTTCATATGTATTTGACGGAGTATTCGTTGCTCTAGGTGTGAGCTTTGGTGCTCTGGTGGCGCGTCTTACAGGTTGTACCTTGAACACTGGCTCTACAATATATGTGAGTAACACTTCCTGGTTGGGAATTCACCATCGGTTACATACATATGCAAAACTGCTCAGCTCGCAAATTCTCGCATCAATTTCAATTGAATTTCCCTCAGATTACCGCAAACTGGCGACCCAGCCATTCAACTCCTAAACACCAAGAGTTACTCAAAAAGTATTGAGCAAACATCCCGAAAACAAAATCCCACATTTAGCTCAATATAATCCCATAAGAACGTGGACCGTTCATCTCTCCTTATCCTCTTCCAATCCGTCTAACTAGCTAACTTACGTAGAAAAGTCTGGATTGATTACCTTGTTGGTTCCACAGTGACATCAACCAAGATCCCTTCCACCAGTGAGATCTTAGTGGGTCTGATTTATGAGTTGAGAGACACCCAGCCCGAGTGCACATGTAATAAGGATTAGTAAAATATTTAACAAGGCGCTTTTTGTCACGCGCAGTAGGACGCCCAAATCATAGGGGAATGTTACAGAATTGCTTGGAAATAACGTTGTGGCAAGATGGCCGAGCGGTCTAAGGCGTGTGACTCAAGCTCTTCGAAGCTTCCTTTCTCATGAGGGTTTCCTCGCCAGGGTTCGAATCCCTGTCTTGTCAATAATTTTTTCAATTCCATTTCGAAAGAAGCCGCGCGCGCAGAGCTGTGTCCGTCGTGATAAGCGCTTCACAAAAAGATTTGTTTCAATAAATGCGTTAGACGTAATGGGAAACTTTTCGCCAGATCAGCTACATGGCAACATTCAAATTCCACGGTACTTTCGTTTGCCAAGATTAATTTATCTCGCTCGGCCGTTGCAACCGAAAGATCGCGACTTCCATCGAGTCTCACTTAGCCAATGCTCGAGTTTAGTTCAAAGGTCTACGGTCATTAGATAGTATTAACATAAAGGTCGAACGCTACACCAGCTGGTTACGGTTGGCATCCCGCGAGTGATGGCCAAGTCTTTGATTGCCGTCTGTCTTACTGATCTTTCGTTGTCTCTAGGTCTTCTCACTGCTGGTTTCTGGTCATTTATTACCTAGTGCAAGAGAGCCACTGGTCCCACTCCCATCTTTTGGGTGAGTATCACCCTCGTCTCATCGAGGAGTTATTTTATCCAACACCAGGCACTCTTAGAGCAGTCATAGTTTTCAAAAGTTGACCCAATCTTTTACATTATGACTCATATCTTCAGAGATTACTCCTGAATTGACCATGTCTTGAATGAAAGGCACCTAAAGGAGCTCATCTATCCTTATAACGATTCGCCGTACTACTGCTATTGGTATGATGAGCTCTTGAAGGTTATTGCTTGGGTTGGGTAGTTGGCGCACAATATGAAACGATGTGGCTTAGGGCGGGCGGGCGCCGGAGTATATATCCATTCGGTTACTTCCTTCGGGCCTGCGGAGGATAGAAGGATCGTTGAGGGGTGCAGTTAGACTTGTGAGGACCTTTTCCCCTTTAATGTCGTAGTTTTCTTGAATTTTTTTTTCCTTTTTTGTTGTTCGTAGTTAAAGCCCACTTTCCAGGTTCATGTTACTATTAATTCTTTAACGTACGGTATACTTCTCTAACGGACATCAGAATACATATGTGTAGCATACAATAATTGAGATAAATGATCATGCATTACAACTGACTGTGTTTCCAAAAAGCAGGGCAAGCTTTCAGATTCCACGATTCAGCGACTCAAATAATGGAATGAGAAAGCACGACAATGATCTTCGACTCGACGGTAATAATCAAAAGCTTATTGCAGAGCGAATTATCGTTCATGGAAAATTTACCTTACGATTCAACTCCATTTTTATCTCTTCTTCTTTCAACCTGAGATGTTTCGGATGATCGTGTCCCCCCCTAGTGGAACAATCTTGTTTTCTAGAATTGACTCTGTCGCTGACACTGACGTTTGCCTGCACTTGAAGTGAGCCGATTTTGACGGACTACGTTAGGATCCTTGCAATATGACTTGATATACATATGAACAAAACGAATAACAGCCACGACCACGCAGCCCAGTCTCATCCTCGTGAATGGTCCGCGAGGTTGGATCAGAACGGGCCAGGGCTAGGCTAGGTACGCGGAGCGTACTCGGACACGAGGGGCAAGGATCTTGGATGGCCGTGATGTACCCATCTAGTGTTTTTTTGGGATTGGTACGGGAATTTGATCGAGTACCATAAGCTACTACAGCGTTGGGTTGTCTGTATTTACCATTCTCGCTTGCCTAGTCACGATATCGGGATCTCTCCATCAGCATGCGATAACAAAGTGAAAGAATTTCAACACCTTTATAAATTAAATACTGTTTCGAGGCATAGCATGCCCCTCCAAGTCTTTTGTAAAACTGGGCCACATTCGTGCCCTCGATGATGGACGTTGTAGCAATGACTTTTTGTTCTTATTCCATTCTCAATCGCATGACTCTGAATTTTCTTTTACAACTTAGAATCTTCTTATTTTACTACGGACACGATAAGTTTGACCTTCTTTCCTGTGTTGTGCTTGCCCTGGAACCGCCCTCACCCTTCGAAGTTCAGACTTGATGACGGAGTTAACGGTGGTAGTGGCGGTGACGCCGAGGGTGCCTGCCGTTCCTGTTCATTGAGGGGATGGTTATCTAGATGGGAAAATCGGTACAACAGGCAATCGTATGCCCTTGGACCGTTCCGGAGAAGCGAAAAGTGTGGTCCTAAGCGCCGAGTTTGTTTTTTTTTGGAGAGCTGCTGTAGACACGGTTTGTTTGGAATTTAATATCTGACAGAGTCCGCTGCGTTCGGCGAATTAAAAATAAAATTCGCACGCTCACTTCGGGGCGTGAGAAAAATTGACACTATTATTGGCAATCGTTAATCAGATCTCGCATGGTCCCGTCCCGTGCGAACCCTCCGTAAGACCTATATATAACCCTTCAGCTCCAGACTCAACCCTCTCGATTTCTCTGAGAAAGGTTGTGGTTTGGAAAAAGTGTTTTTCGAGCACGTTTCTCCCATCCCATGCGACCTAGCCTTCACGGCGCACCGGATGGCTCCGGTTCCCACCGCGCCGTACTTTTCGGAAGAATCATGGTTGTCGTCTGATACCTTAATTCCCGTATGTGTCCATTGCAGCCGGTTTTTTTTCTCTGGGGTACAATTGTCACCTGGGAGACTTATTTACGACGCAAGTCGCTTCTAGCATCTCGCTTTATACTATCAACCTCCACCTGTCAGGCGGTCCCCTTCTCGTTCTCGATGGTCGCGATGAGTTTTGAACCTGTGAGTCGCTTCATGATCGTGATGTTCAAACCTTCCCACCTTCCCTTTTGCGTCCTATATTAAGTCTTCATTTCTCCCTGCCTGCACTAGCGTACGCTTACCCTCAGTTTTACACTGTTGGGCTGTGTTTGGGGCTCAACGCCCCTCAGTTCGCCTCCGTTATTGTTGATATTCACAGCCACTCCTTCCAAAAGCCACCTCCGATCTTTCGCCACTTGGCGACTGATGTCGTGCCGTTCTTGGATCGGCAACTATCTCAATCTTTTTGGAGTGGGAAAATCAAATCCTTAACAATGTTAACTTTCGAGAACCGCCCCTCCATTTTGAGAGGTGATAAGTAGCTGTATGATGTAACGTCCGGGATGGTGCCTACGGACTCGTTCCGTCTGATCTTGTGTCCTAAATCTCAAATATGTAATTAAACTGTCCTTGGAAAGGGTCAGTGTGAAAACCCCCGTTACCAGGTCTTATTCTTGTATACTCTGATCGACGGTTTGCAGCTAAACTTTGAAAACCGCCATCACTTGCCTCACCCGGGGAATCGCTTTCACATTACTCATCTTCCAAGTTCTTGGACTATCGCTGTGCTCCGTCATAGGCATCACCACAAAATTAATCGAGCGGCGTGCACGGGCCAGGAGAATTGCAACGAAACGTTCCTTTTCCCATCATCCCATCATGATTTGATCCATGGAGCGCGCGCTGCATAGCCTCAATACCCCGTGCGGGTCGTCTCGAGGTATAAGATAAATCCCAGAAAAGAACCGACCTCGAGACCAGCTCATCATGTCGAATGATGCTGCTCCCCCAGTTCTCCCCAATCCATTTACACCCCTAGCATTCCTCGATCCGCAGACTGCAAATTCACTCGAGGCTTCTCGTTATTTCGCCGTCGCGGCTTTGGGTGTAAGTATTCCGACCAAAAAGGCTGGTTTATGCTCACGAAAAAAACTCAGGGTTACATATGGGACTGTGGCATCAACCTTGGAAACGACTACAGGCTCCTTTTCAAGTATCCCGTTCGTTATCCTACTATAAGTTACTATCTATCCAGGTATGGAAGCTGTCATTCTACAGAGTGTCCGTCCGATTCATGATCTTGGCCAGGGTTGGAACTATGGGATATATGATTACAAGTACTATGTTCCTAGGCAAGCAGCAAATTTCAGTTTTTATTTTTTCTTCTGAATCCTGACCTTGTTGCTTGTCTTTGTGACAGTTGGCAATATATCGGACTGTCAAAAGCTACAGATCGCCCAAGGGATTTTCTACATCATCAGCACTGGGTTCACGTCGTTCCTTTTTCTTCTCCGTGTCATGGCGGTGTGGAATTGGAATAAGTGGATCGTAGTCATTTTCACTGTCCTTTGGCTGGCCACAGTTGGAGTAACAATCTTAGTACCAATCGGCCTTGGATCGAGTCATATCGGGACTACTCAAGCATGCCTCCTCACTCGGGTTGCCGATTACACAGAGTCCTCAGGAATCACAGCCTTGATAAATGACAGCGCCGTGTTTCTAGCCATCACTTACCGGATTTTGATGAACTCATTGTACGAAGGGAATCCCTCTGCCCAATTCAAAACTTTCATCGGGAACGGCAGATCCTTCCTACCAAAACTCTCCAAAAACCTTCTCAGAAGTGGCCAGCAATACTATCTGTGAGCCCCCAGAATTCATTGAACTTATTCGTCCTCTCTGACCTTTTGCTTCCAATGTTTACAGAGTAGCACTTACTGGAAACATTCTCAATCTTTTAATGCTGAAGCTACCAAACATCCCAGTATTCTATCATGCCATCGCCAGTTTTCCCGTGAACGCCATCGTAAACTGCATGGCTTGTATCGTGTACAGGCAGATCAAGTTTGGACTGATCACCGTCGATGGTACCATCAACTTTAATTCCTTTGGTGCTTCAAGGTTCGGACCGGATCATACAGCAACATCCAACGACCTTCCGATGCATTCGATACAATTTCGACCTGGTCGAGACACTACTAATGGGACTTCGTTCACGTTGAATGAGAGTGATGGTCAGATCAGTGTTCCTACGAAAAAAGTTCAAGTCAGCATCGTGGAGGAGCGAGAGCAGCATTCGGATCAAAAGGTGAATGATGATGACGTATGAGGTGAGCAAATAGTACCTTTCACTCTCTTAAATCTAAAAAAAAATCCTTCTGTCAGAAATGGGATCTGTGCTTCCGTTGTCGACTTGAGTTCCCGATATTTCTGATTGGGTTTTGATTGTAGCACTATGTGTACACTATTATACATGCGTAGATATTAACATACCTGCTCACGTCCAAGGCATAATTTGCGATGGTAAACGTCGAATAATAACCATAAATGTGACTGGGGGCAACCAAATTTTAGGATTGGGAAGAAGAAAAAAACATAGGACGACAACCTTTTCATGAAAGTCGGGGCCTTTATTTTTTCACATTCGAAATGTTGGCCCACTTGAGGTTTGAGGTGTGTCTAAGGTCTGAGTCTTTTAGTACATAATCATAGAGGCCTTGTATCCGAGTCTGAGGTATAAGGCACGGGCAATTGGTCCAGTGTCGTGTGCCGCTACACCGTTTTGATAGTTAATGCCATGGCTCATCACGCCGGAAATATTAATATCCATGTTTGGCCATGCACTCGTTCAAAATCAGATAGACCGGCGATATGGCCTGAATTAGCGCTAGTGGAGCGTCCACGGAGCTATGGGCCGTGATCCCCGTTTAAGTACTATATGTTGAAATCTTGAGCTTCGCAATAAATATCCAGATTTCTCTATCAAACTAAATCTCCATATGTTGACGTTTTAGGCATGTGTGGATATTGATTTCAGAATGGTATGTGGAAAAATCAACGTTACCTCCGTGTGCGCGCGGGATACATGATTCTGCATGCGATAAAAATTCAAGTACGAATGTAAATCTTTTTTTGTAGTTTGGGACAGCATAGATTACTGCCTCAAGGCACGTTGCCGACCATGGAGAATGAACAAAAAGGTCTCTAACCCCACTGCGAAAGGAAATGGCACTGGGGACGGTTTTGATGTCATCTCCCTACGCAACATCTTGTCTAAATGACAAATGGGAGATGATATCAAAACCATCTCCAGTGTGACGAAGTAAAGATAAAACAGGCACTCAAGAGTGTTAAAAGGTATTCCGCGCGGCTGAGATTTCCTTTTACCTGAGATTTTGAATACTTTGACGCCAGATTTGACTCTTAACAAACTTACGCTTCCCTTCAGCTTCTCACTGTTGGGGCTGTGGTTGGGCTGAAAGCCCTCGGTTCTCCCTTTCCCTCCTCCGGCGATATTCATAGCATTAACAAAAGTACCCCAATCTTTCACCACTTGGTTGATTGATTGATGTCCTCCCACCCGATACTTCTCACCGGCAACTATCCCAATCGTCGGACGGGAGAATCCAGTCTGTAAGGGAGATAATCATTGTATCGCTCCACCCTTTCATCATAGTGGTTGTACTTATGATGTGTAAAGCCTATGGATTATTCCAAGAGTCGTTTCGGTTTGTCTGATCTTGTATCTCACATCTCAATATGCAATTCTATGTCGCTGGAACAGACAGTGTCAAAGCCCCGTAATGAGAGTTCCATTGTTCCTGTCGTACTCTCCGAGCAACGGTTTTCAGTTTAACCCGATTAGAAAACTGCCGTCACTGTCCATCGCTTTCACTTACTCATGTGCTTTTGAGTAGCTGGTCTCTGTCCCACCCATCACCATAAAGTTAACCGAGCGGTGTCTGCGGCTCTCTCGGTAGGTTTAGAATAAATGTTCTTGTTTTTTAATTTTGGGTTGGATTTTTCAAATGGCTCCTCTTGTCTTCACTGGCTCTCAGCAGAATGCGCATAGCCACAGTATACCGTTTTAAAGGTATAAGAGTGTTCCAGAGAAGAACGACCTCGAGACCAGCTCGTCAATCATGTCGAATAATACTGCTCCCCCAGTTCTCTTTAATCCACTTACACCTCTTGCATTCCTCGATCCGCAGACTGCAAAATCACTCGAGGCTTCTCGATATAGCGCCGTGGCGGCTTTGGGTGTGAGTAGAAAAGTCACTGCAAATTCCTTGTTTATAAAAAGATCTCAGGTTTACATATGGGACTGTGGTATCAATCTTGAAAACAACTACCGACTTCTCTTTAAATACCCCATCCGCTATGTTACTATTTGTCCAGGTATGTCAGGTATCATTCTACAGAGTGTCCAACCTATCAATGATCTGGGCCAGGATTGGAACTATGGGATTTATAGTTTTCAGCACAATGTTTCTAGGCAAGCAGTCATAACCCGTGGTTTTTTAATTCTCATAGCTAACATTTTTATTATCCAATTGGTCATGGCAGTTGGCAGATTATCAGACTGTCAAAAATTTCAGATTGCTTCAGGAATTTTCTATATCATCAGCACTGGGTGCACATCATTCCTGTTTCTTCTCCGAGTCGTTGCAGTGTGGAATTGGAACAGGTGGATTGTAGCTACCTTCACTTTCCTTCGGCTGGCCACATTTGGATCCATACCATTGGATCGATACACTACTCTGTGAGTCAATAATTCTACAAATATAGTAATATCTCAAAAAGATACTTCTAAGCCCATATTCAACTGTTTTCAACAGAGATTATGAATCCTTCAACCTTTTTTTTTTTTTTTTTCATTTCATATATTTATGGTAGCTGTCAAGCCCCAGGTCATGATTCTTGCATATCATTTGCAGCTCAAGATATCACCAAACATAGGGTCACAGGAGGATATTGGAAAAACCCAACATCAGGAAAGTGGGAGCAGGCTAGAGGAGTTGTGCTTGATTATGTGGCAATGAGCTCACTCTATCACAGACTGCTGGTTATCCAGATATTTCAAGGAAGAACAACAAGAACAATGCCTGTATGTGGATTGTTATTGCAATACTTATCAATCTCAAAAGCTTCTCTACAGATATTATTTGGCTTCCCTCTGGCAAGAATCTTGATTATGCAGCACATCTATAGGTTGAAAATCTACTGAAGCTTCTAAGGCATATAATAGTGATGATTATGCCTGGAACACTTTCAAACGAGTACTTCACTCTGGTGCCTCTCTCAGTGCTCAGAATGGAGGTAAAGTTTAGTGCAGCAAATTTCTAGCAGTCCAGAATAAAAAAATGATAGGCTTCTGTTCTTTTACATTGAATTCAAGATTGCCAGATTAAGGTTGGCCAAGTCAAGGAGATTCTTTCAATTACTTCTCCCTCTCAACCTCAAAGAGCTCTAGTCAGGTTCCACAACTACATGAGCTGCCTAAAATGCCAGTTCTTAAGTCCAAGTTCTACTAATATTGTTGACCCAGTAGTAAGTACCAATTTCACCTCAATTTGATTGAGCTTAAATATATTTTCACTCTTTCTGTAGAATCTGTTATGTGTGCTAAATGTCTGACATGACTTTTATACCGGAGAATGTACAACATACAGGAATATTCCCATCATAGAAGAAAAACATACTCCTGTCTTCTTGTTGCGCACTCTGAACTTTCAATGATGATCCTCAACACTTGTTCCCTTCATAACCATCTTCTTCCAAACCTTCTGCCAGATACACTTATGGCAGCTCTTTCACAGCTACAGGACCAACTATTCTTCCAAAAAAAGCTGCAAGCTATGTTTGTGCTCAAAAATCTAGGAGAGAAAATGCTTTTGGGTACAAACCTGAATTGCTAGCATTGGAATCTGCTCCATTTGAAAGCTCTCAGATAGTCAAAAGTCATGGATATGGGTGTGGGCATAGTCATAGCAATAGGAGTGGCCAAAGCCAGGGTGGTCCCAATCTTGTTACCCTTATAAGAGATGGGAAGACCTTGTTGCATTGTGCAGGAACTACACCCTTCCCAGAAACTGGAAACAAGACCGAACTCAGCAAAAGATTAGTAAAACACTTTGATTCATATTCTAGCAGTGTACAAAACCTAGGTCAAGAGCTATCAGAAGAGTGGAGAGCAAGGGGTACAGGTCAAGATGAGGAAACCGACAAGAAGGTGATTGGAGTCACAGTGAATGTATTTCCACCAGTTCAAAGAACAAGGAAAATCTTTTTCAGGAAGAGTGGTTTGTAGTAGTGGATAAAGAGAAGTCTAGCATATCTCACATTTGACTGTTTAGGGATTGTTCGAAGAGGCAGGGATGAGTTTTTGCTCTCAATTCAAAATCATGAGGACAAGCGAGACTAATTGAAGGTACGTATACAGCTCTTTCATTCAGACAACGTTCTAAGAAGATTTTTTCTAGTTGTAGATGAAAGAATTACGGAAGTGATATGAATCAAAGCAGACCCTCGTGATTGAGATTTTTCAAAGTGTAGGTCTGAAAATGGCCAGAAGTCACTTAAGTGGACAACGATCTAGTCCCAACAAGTTTAAGTGCACGAAACACGAGTTATCTACAGAAGGAAAAGGTGGTGATTAAGGTTATGCATTCGGTGAACGCGGATGAAAATACCAAGCGGGTGCGTTCAATTTCGTTGACGAGATTTTTGTGTTGACCTTCTTGTCCTTTTAGCATTTTTCCAAAGAAGGACGAATATGGGACTCTATATACAACATCAATTGTGGAAAATACATTCTCCTATTCTATGGATTCGGTGAGGGTATTCTCGTCCGTGCGTTACCTTCTTATGTTTCAGACGGTTTCATCGATATCGACTGAATACTGGCTTACGAAGGTTTATGGTGAGCCCATGGCAAGAGAATGAAAATGCACTGCCATATGTCAGGGAGAACGACGAAAAGGCCTATTACAACCAGGATGGTAAGCGATGTGAATCCTTTCTTCCTCAAATCCTCACAAGTAATCCATGCAGATTAGAGGCATCACGGAAGGGTTGAATATGTTAATGCAACCCCCGATTGCATGGCGACATCAGGCCGGTGTGTCTTGATCTCCCTTGGCCTTTTTTGGATCAGTGACGACGGGGAACAATGTAGGAAAATATATTTTGAATGATACTCACCTGAAAACACCTTGAAATTCCGGTGTGGATGTATTACAGCCTTTCTGAGGGTTGGATCCGAGAAAGGCACTTTTGCTGGCAGGGTTTCCGTTCAGTTTAACAATAACAATGCATCTGAAGATAGGATTACTTCTCCACGATCAGCAACATGACAAAAATCGGCCAATGCATACTTTATGACAGAAGAATAGCCATGGCAGTGCGGAGCTTTGACAATAAAGCGCGTTCTGCAGCCTCTGCTAGTTTACATCTCCGACTGAAGTCTGAAAAAAGCACGAGGTGTTGAAGAATCAGCGATCGTAACGCTGATTCGCCAAAATTCGGCCCCAAAAGTAGATGGTCAAGGTATGGTAGTGCAGTCATCTGCAGGCCAATGGGACACTACCACCCAATGGGACAAACCATTGTTGCGATCCAGTGGGGGTAGCTACACACCTCAAACATTTATATTAAAGAGACAAATATGTACCTGATAGCCTGTGGTCATTCCTTGTGGAAAAAATCAAATACAGAATTTACAAAACATTGATAAGTACATTCTGAAACAGTAGTCCAAGGCTAGCACAATAATTTTTTTGAATCTGCACCTCCAATCTCCAATATGAACTTTCGACAGAACTTTGTCCCTCATTAGTGCCCTGGAGCGGTGGAGCTCAGATACGAACAAAACACTTATATTTGTAGGCTTGAGATGGGCGCGAGACATGCATGGGAAAGCGCACAATTCTGTCCCAAATTTACTGATTTTCATGTTCATTCTAGCGGCGTCGATTCGACGCCAGTTCCCGACTCTCGTCCCTCCAAGGCTCTGAGAGACCTTGGTAGGACAATTTTCAGACGTGGTTCTAATCTCAAAACTTCTATTAGTCATACTACACAGATTGGTACCTACACTAGTAGAGCATCTCAATCATATCAATACAATTGCAAGTATTATACAGTCCCGAGTGGTCTTCAAATCCTTGAGACTCTGTCATCAATCTGAAGTCATCCCTTTTCGCTTTATGTTTGTTATTATCCTGTCAACCTGAAATACTGTTTTCGATCGCATTTGTCGTCAATCGGAGGTAAACACTCAATTATGGGTACCTGTATTATCAAAGTCGGCATCCATTACCCGTGTTAATCATATCTGTTGTTAGTCGGAAGTAAACCTTGCGGCGCGCCCTCTAAGTTTATGTCTATATATGGTCTTTTTTCCCCTTATCTGGCACGTGGATCACATGGGTGGTCCGTGCGTTGTCAAAGTCATGTTTTCATCGGTTTTAACCCTCCTCTCTAAAGAGAGAGTCGGGAAATCTTTTGCGAGTTGACGAGCACCACAAAGACTCCCGAAGAGCTTACTTTGAGTTCTGTTGTATTCCAAAACCATGGGAAGGCCTTGACTTCACCAATTGATATGTTCGACGACGGTAGTGTGATATTGTATCCTGCGCAGGATAGCGCAGCGAGGTATATAAATAATACCCTGTGGTCCAAGAATCAATCAGTACACAAGGAGAGAAAGCGAGTATAGTAAAGTCATTCATGAGCTCACCTCCAGATGGCATACATACCAGCCCGCTGGATCAAAAGGGGGGGAAGTAAGGAAGGGGAGCGAATGACTTCAGAGTGTAGACTTGGTTATACCAGAGTAGGGGGTATAGATTAATATCATAATGGATTCATGTCGTCGATTTCACCCAACGAATCAAATCAAGCTCGAATGCTACCACCAGATCATCTATCCTTCCTATGATTCCAGTTACAATGAAGCAGAAACTTTCGGTTTTGAACCGTGTTTACCAACGTGGGAATGTGAAGAAATTTGTAATGAACACGCTTTCGTCCGCTGGCGGGATGTAAATGTCGAATTCGAAGCGAGGGCTACAACGCATGTCTCGGACGCTCCAATCCTGACAGGATCAATCAATCCTCGAGACTTCTCGAGGCTTTGATGTGTGCCGATGGTTCCCATGACTGCCTTGTTTTGTAAACAATATTTCCCTATCCTTGGGTCTCGTCTCTCTAAAAATCTCTTTGAGATCGGATAAGACGACGCTCGCCACCAAATAACCGGCGGGACGCGATGAAGGCGGAGCTGATCCGTACCTCACGTGGAGGGTGTTCCCCCATCGAAGGTAGTGTATGTATGGCAGCTTCATGTTGAAGCCCAAGGTGATGATGGCGCTCAAGGCGGAGAATGAGAGATCTGAACGGCAGTGGTAAGAGCAACGGCTGTAATACATTAGACGTCAGATCCTGCCTTCGAAGAATATTGGGGATCCAAACCGTGGTCGTGGACATAAGAAAATTTAGATCTTGTTTTGCGAGTGGTGATACTGTTAAGATGGACAGTGTGTAACGGGGACGTCTCTAAACGTTCCTAGTTTCTATTACACGTTTCATGTTGACAATAATTCACACGGACTTTAGTATATAAGGCTGTTATTCTCTCATTATATCTTTATCTTTTACTCTTACCATCGCCACCTAATACTCTCTGTAGTACTTACTTACCTGCGGTCTAATATCAAACCCTGGTCAAGCTTAGTACTCGTGCGAGTCCGGCGTACGGTGAGATCCCCATTACAATTTTTTAAGCTTACAGTTTTTACACCGCAGTCTTATACCCGTTGACAACGGTCCTACCTGGTCCTACGTCGACAACCCAGCATGATTTCAACTACGAAAACCAAGACGAAGGCCCGCGAAGAGGAAGTAACCCCTCCAGATCCCGGTCCTTCCAGAATACCAGTCTATACTGGCAGTTCTAGCGATACCCGTACGAGCCAACACCCAACGTCAGCTCAACAACAGTCGACCTCGTCGGCTAACCCCTCTTCTGCGACTGAAAACCCACAGTCCATCTCCACGACGATGGCTCTAGGTTCAGTATTGGTTGACCCATCTCCAGTGGATCAATCAACTGCCTCCACGGCGCAACACTCAGATCAAGTTGCTCAGATAATCGAACTTCAGGAGGCTAGTACTCCTCAGAATACTCCGTCGCAATCGTTTTCGACGGATACATCCCTCTTTGGAAGTACAACAGAAACGGATCGACAGGTAAGATCCGAGACTGAGGGCGCTTGGCGGAGACGGATGTTACCGCCCAGCGCAAGCACGCCGATACCTAGAGACACCGGGCGTCGCTTTGAACATAGTACTCCTGTACCACAGTC